>JAFVLL020019907.1:0-16849 GCA_021397915.2 Tor tambroides
TTGAATGAAAGATCAAAAGGATAAACAATGCAGATTTATTTTCACAGCCACCTTTGCTCAGATTTACCAAGGGTGCCAATATTAGTGGAGGGCGCTGTATACTTTTTCAAATTAATGATTAAGGTAATGATGAAGGTGTGCACACATGTATTTAATTGTAAGATATACATTCAAGATTTCAAAATTCAAGTACATACCTAAGAACTTTTTTAAAAGGTTTTTTTTTCCTTTTCCTACTTTTATTTATCTTCGACCCATCTATTAACAGTCTCAAACCAACTGCAGTGCTGCTAGTGTTCCAATATTAGCATGTTGCAAATGAGATTATGAATGGCGAACAAAGAAATAGAGAGGAGAAAGAGAGGGGCTAAATGATTGTGGTTCTCTGAAGTCCTGGTCCTGACCTCTGAATATAAGGCTGACTGTATGTTTACAAAGAGAGCGATGGACGTCTGTCAGAGCGCTGTGAGTTAGAGTGAGTGTGAAGAGGGCATAAGCAGTGATTCAGACCACAATCCATCACAGAGCTGTCACTCAACCTCCCTTCCCGCCCCTCGCTCTGGCCCACTTACACCTTACGACCAGTACTCACTCTTTTCTTTTGCTGCTCACATTCTCTCTTCCCTTTCTCATTTCCTAACTTTCCCTCTTCATCTCCATCACTCTTCCTATGCCACTCTTTCACGTCCCTCTGTGTCTTTCTTCTTCTGTCATTCGGTTAGTGTATTCGGTCAAGGGTCAGTTTCCTGCCCTAGTGAATAGAACAGGAAGAACAGAAACAGTAATGTTACTGGGCTTTACTTCTAAACATACTCTGAACCCTTAAGAGCCTTCAAACAGTTTCTCTGTTTAAAGCTCTATTTGGGTTGAGGTGGTCAGGTCCTTTAGATGTGCTTTGTAATTTTAATTCTAAATCTAACATGCTTGTTTTTCTTATAAAAATGAAGATTACCTACCGTTTTCTAGTTAGCTCCAGGATCTTCTGAAAAGTCTCATGCTGAATGCCTGTGACTGGTATATTATTTTTAACTACTAACTCATTTATTTTGACCTTTGTGGAATATTTTAACTAAAGCTAAATGTCTCTTTGTGCTGACTGGGGCATCTTCATTATGGATTTACACTTTTTTTGCCAACTTTCTTAAATAACAGTTAGTGATTCAAGTACTGCTGGTTTCCCAATTAAATCAGTAATGAGAGTATGATCATAAACCACTCAAAATGGCTTCACAGAGCTGTAGAAACAGCACCGCATGTGATTAGCTGAATTAATTTCTTCATATAATTATATACACGGCTGTTCAAAAGTTTGGGGCCAGTAAGATTTTTTTAAAGAAAGTAAGAGACACATTAAATTGATCAAAACTGACAATAAAGACATTTGTAATTTTGCAAAAGATTTCTATTTCAAATAAATGTTCTTTTGAACTTAATCTTCCTCAGCAATTCCTAAAAAAATCATAGTTTCAACAAAAAATATTAAGCAGTGACAGCTGTTTTCAACATAATGGTATGATCTGATCAAAACTAAAATATAAATGTAACCTTGGTGAGTATAAGCGATATTTTCAAAAACATTAAAATAGTACCGACCTCAGACTTCTGAATGGTAATTTACATAATGTTATAAATGTATTGTTTGTTTATTTAAAAGGGTTTCATACATAGAGGAAATCACAAACTCTCTGTTGAAAGGTCATTTAAAAAACTAACTCATCCAAATAGGGCTAAAAAATATGCTTTATTGTTTTGAGCGTTGTTTTATGTATAATATGGCAGGTACAATGTAATATCCACAACTGTTTTTGTGAGCATAAAAAATGTTAACACAATGAGAATCTGAGCTATTGTAAGCTATCTCAAGATGGAGAGGTGTGCTCCAGACTGAAAGCATCATCACAAACCTGGTTGGCTTATTCATAACCTCCTCCAATGCTGGATCAGCGATAAACTGTCTGTTTAAACGGCCTGCTGGTGTAAAAAAAATAAGACGTCAGAACAGAAACTGCACATAATGACCCTTTGGTGACCTGACAGACTTCCTAGAGTCTGTTTCTGTTAGTTTGCGAGCTATTGGCAAGAAGTAATTAATCTTGTTTCCAACACTAGAACAACTTATCAATGACAAAAGGCAGAATATACTGTATAAGTAACCTGTGGTAACCTTAAATGTAGATTTGAGTGTGGACTGTAGGGGCAATTCCATTTATTTTAACACTGTGTCAAATAAACAAGCTTTACAAGAACCTTTAACTTTAAATAAAACCAGACGGCAGTGTAATGCTTATACAATTTAATTCACTGAAAGAAAGGTCGACAAAAGTTTCAACAAGAAGTGTCTGTTTCCTGTAAAAGGTAATTTCACTGTGTTGGTGAAAACAATATTTATTTTTTACATTTGGCTACCAGATCATCTACCGCTCTTCTCTCATGCCAGGTGGTAACACTGAGTAAATAATGTCAAATATTTATTTTAGAAGAAATATTTAAAGATTCTCTTAATTAACAAACAGATTTGGTAAGGAAAATCATTGGTATAACTGGGGTATTATTATTTTCTCCTGGTCTGCTCCACTTTCCAATGACTTTGCATGCCATAGATAAAACATTTGATTATCAAGCAACGCCAAATTAAAATATTTTCTGTGTACCATCAATTAAATGAATGGAGCCTATGGGACATTATTGATTTTAAGGCACTAATATTAGTGCAAAGTATAAATAAATAAAAAATAATCCTAGCAGAACAGAACCACATTCATGACAGATAATTGGATTCATGCTCATCAGATCTGATCTGGCTTTCCACATCTGCACGGCTAAGAGCACATTTTATGGACCAATTTGATAAGGTTTCCATCTGTTTAAATGTTTTATTGATACAAGTACAGAAAAAGAGCCAGACCAAGCCACAGGGCTGCTTCAATACAGCAGACAAACAGAAAATGGAGCCGGTGTCATGGATTCTGCCTGGAACTCAAAATAGCGTGAAATGTCAAGAACCCTCTTGCAGCAGGCAGATATAATTGATGTTTTATGACATTTACAGATGTGTTAGGCAGAGAACTCAAGCATGGTGCTACTTTAAATGTATGCTAGTTGACATGCCACACAAACTGGCGTGAGAAAAGAGCATGATTAATGCAATATCAGCAGTCTGTAGAGGGCCAGTCTACCGCTAAAAGCCTTTACTACAGTACATCCACTTACCTTTGTGGTAACTGAGACTATATAAATGTAGGGGAAATTAAGGAAAACAGCGACAGGCACTTTTTTTTTTTTTTTTTTTTGTGCAGATGTGTGTTAAGCCAGACCTAAAACTGTCCTCTGGGAGAAGTGTGGTGAGCAATGGAATCATGGGATATCACCTTAACTTAAACATAGATATAACAATAACATAACATAGTCTATGTAACATATAGACTATAACTTAAAAATCGATATAACTATCTTATATTGATAAAATATGATTTTTTTCATGGATGAAATCATTTTTATCTTATTTTCTATTATTTTATTTTCTAAGTAATATAAGCTATAATTATTTAAAACATATATTATAAAATTAGCTTTTTAAAATTTTGTTAAACCAAATCATAAATAACATCTTCAAACCTTACAGCAAAAATAAAAAATGAAACAGGACAGTAGCCTTTATATAATCGTTGAATCTGTTCACAGCAGAAGTGAAAGCAAACACGATCCTGTTACACCAAACCGAAAACAATCTTAGGACAGATTTATGAGTCTTAAAGACTGCACACTTACCCTGACCTCTTCAATTTCAGGGCGTAACTTGAAAAGTAGATCATTTACTGTGACTGGAGGACTGGCGAAAAGATGTTGTAACAGAGCAATGGGCGAATAAGCGGCATTCTAAAGCCTAGCATTATTGCTAAGGGGCCCAGGAAGGCTGTCTCTTTCACATGCTAATGTCTGCATTTCACGCACGTAGCGAGGGTGCAGACGCGGCGGTGCAGCTGTCTGCTGTTTTATCAGCTCTCTCAGTGGGTCCCTAATGAATATTCTTCTCTCTGGCAGTGTGCATGAGCTCAGTAATCAGGTTAAGAAGCCTAGCACTTAGCAGGGATTCTGAAGCTTCATCATTACCAAACCATGACCCTGCCCAGGTTCCATATCCTACTGCAGAAGAGTTGGCAAAGCTGCGTAATGGCCAAGAGAGAGCAAAAAAATATTGGTTGAAAGTCTCTGTTGAAGTCAGAGAACAGCTGCTCCCTGGGTTTTGTTTTGGTATCTTTTGAGTATCTTCATGCTTTCTGCAGATAACTGGATAATTTAATACCATTGTTGGTTCTGGGAAATAAGAAATGCAAAAGCAAACAGAGCATGTATGTTAAAAAACAAAGAAAGCAAGTATCCTCTGGCAAGACCAAGATTTTCAACCCACATTATATGAATGTTTGAGTGAATTATTGGTGAATTAACTGCCCCGCCATGTACCTTTTGTTATTTTCCAATTAGTTTATATCTTCCAATCTGCAGTGAGCGAAAGCTTGGAGTCGTTGGGTGATGTCAGACTATTATGAAGAAGACAGTCCCAAAAAAAAAGCAGATAATCTGCACAATGGCTTCTGTGAAGGGCACTTAATTAAGTCAACACAAATCATTAACGCATTTTCACTGAGGCTCAAATGTGAAAATTAAAGATAACGTAGACAGCAACCGCATATTAATTCATTTTAAAATGATGTTTAAATTCTAAAAAGCATATAAAATATATAATATTTTAAGCATTATGTTACATATGATATTTTAAACATTACTTTAGAATATTTTCGTTCTTTCCAGAACATTTTCGTTCACTGTTCCTTGGAGGTGGAATGATTTCCCTGACAATATTCAAGAAACATCTGAAAACTCATACTTTGTCATACTTAAAAATTAAATACATATAAGAAAAAAAATCTTCTAATCTTCTTCTTAAAATCTTCTTTCACTACTTTCCATATCCCTCCCTGTTCTAGCTTGTACTATTTCAAGGTGATTTGGTAAATTAAAATATGTGACCCTGGACCACAAAATCAGTCTTAAGTAGCATGGTATTTGTAGCAATAACCAAAAATGCATTGAATGGTCAAAATTATCAATTTTTCTTTTATGCCAAAAATCATTAGGATATTAAGTAAAGATCATGTTCCATTAAGATGTTTTGCAAATTTCCTACTGTAAATACAGGTGCATCTCAATAAATTAGAATGTCATGGAAAAGTTCATTTATTTCAGTAATTCAACTCAAATTGTGAAACTCGTGTATTAAATAAATTCAATGCACACAGACTGAAGTAGTTTAAGTCTTTGGTTCTTGTAATTGTGATGATTTAGGCTCACATTTAACAAAAACTCACCAATACATTATCTCAACAAATTAGAATACTTCATAAGACCAATAAAAAAAAACATTTTTAGTGAATTGTTGGCCTTCTGGAAAGTATGTTCATTTACTGTATATGTACTCAATACTTGGTAGGTGCTCCTTTTGCTTTAATTACTGCCTTAATTCGCCGCAGTAGGAGGTGATCAGTTTGTGGCACTGCTGAGGTGGTATGGAAGCCCAAGTTTCTTTGACAGTGGCCTTTAGCTCATCTGCATTTTTTGGTCTCTTCTTTCTCATTTTCCTCTTGACAATACCCCATAGAGTCTCTATGGGGTTTAGGTCTGGCGAGTTTGCTGGCCAGTCAAGCACACCAACACCATGGTCATTTAACCAACTTTTGGTGCTTTTGGCAGTGTGGGGAGGTGCCAAATCTTACTGGAAAATTAGATCAGCATCTTTAAAAAGCTGGTCAGCAGAAGGAAGCATGAAGTGCTCCAAAATTTCTTGGTAAACGGGTGCAGTGATGTTGGTTTTCAAACAACACAATGACATTGCACCCCAAATCATCACAGACTGTGGAAACTTAACACTGGACTTCATGCAACTTGGGCTATGAGCTTCTCTACCCTTCCTCCACACTCTAGGACCTTGGTTTCCAAATGAAATACAAAACTTGCTCTCATCTGAAAAGAGGACTTTGGACCACTGGGCAACAGTCCAGTTCTTCTCCTTAGCCCAGGTAAGATGCCTCTGATGTTGTCTGTGGTTCAGGAGTGGCTTAACAAGAGGAATACGACAACTGTAGCCAAATTCCTTGACACATCTGTATGTGGTGGCTCTTGATGCCTTGACCCCAGCCTCAGTCCATTCCTTGTGAAGTTCATCCAAATTCTTGAACTGATTTTGCTTGACAATACTCATAAGGCTGCAGTTCTCTCAGTTGGTTGTGCATCTTCTTCTTCCACACTTTTTCCTTCCACTAACTTTCTGTTAACATGCTTGGATACAGCACTCTGTGAACAGCCAGCTTCTTTGGCAATGAATGTTTGTGGCTTACCCTCCTTGTGAAGGGTGTAAATGATTGTCTTCTGGACAACTGTCGGATCAGCAGTCTTCCCCATGATTGTGTAGTCTAGTGAACCAAACTGATAGACCATTTTGAAGGTTCAGGAACCTTTTGTAGATGTTTTGAGTTGACTGGCATGTTACCATATTCTAATTTGTTTAGATTTGGGTTTTTGTTAAATGTGAGCCTAAATCATCAGAATTAAAAGAACCAAAGACTTAAACTACTTCAGTCTGTGTGCAATGAATTTATTTAATACACGAGTTTCACAATTTGAGTTGAATTACTGAAATAAATGAACTTTTCCACGACATTCTAATTTATTGAGATGCACCTGTATATCAAAACTTAATTTTTGATTAGTAATATGCATTGCTAAGAACTTCATTTGGACAACTTTAAAGGCAATTTTCTCAGTATTTTGATTCTTTTTGCACCCTCGGATTCCAGATATTCAAATAGTTGTATCTCAGCCAAATATTGTCAGATGATATATAAATCTCAGTTTCAAAAAATTGACCCTTATGACTGGTTTTGTTGTCCAGGGTCACATATAATGTAATGTAATGTAATATAGTATAATATAATATAATAATATTTGCACCTTATATAATGTTTTATGAGGCTACCTTTAGATACTAGATGTAGAGTTGAAGTATATACACTAATAAACACCAGTCCGGGGTGATTTATTGTTTATTCCTCTGCATGAAAAAATGAAGTTAAACTAAACATCTCTGCTGCTGGAAAACACAAGCAATGCAGACTTGCAGCAATCGACTTTGGCACAAAAGTGCAGGCCATAAAGCTGTTTTCTGCCCCGTAGTTTTAAGTGCTCCCAGCAAGTAGCTTTTAAAATAGGTCAGTGGCCTGTTGTCTTGTGCAACAGCGAGTTCTCCCTGAGCTCTGCGCTATTTGGAGTAGCTGGAAATGGGTGTTTCTGCTTTCCTCTGCAAATCGATACCTCCACAGAAACTCGCTCTCGCTATGTCTGAGCGATTAAGTCCTGCAGGAACAGGAATCCAGCTCTATCTCGCTGAAAGCTGCCTGCCACTCAACTCCAGTGGGCAGATAAGTTCTCACATCAGGGAGAGAAACCTGGGAGGCATTGGGAGAGAGAGGGAATTTTACACACTCTTACAGGGTGATAAAGAGAGAGAGCGGTAGCAGAATTTACTTTCTGACAATGTGATAGAGTGAACTTTTTACTCATTTTCAGGGCCATCAACCAGACAAATTCATATTTATGTGCCAGAAGACGAAGAAAACGTCCTCGCACTGACATCAAAACAGAGTGGACGAGCTCCTCGGAATGTCCCAGTAAACAAACTGTCTGTAGCTAGACAAACTGTCTGGAGGGACAAACAAACAAACAGAGGGATTACAGCGTGCAAGATTAATGCCTCTTTTGTTTAATGAGCTCCTCATGAACCTAATTACTGCAGGGATGCTGAATATGAAAAAATGATGTCTGATGAGATTGACTTTGACTTATTTGGAATGATAGCTTACAGACACCCAGCATGCAGGGTGGGCTTGTGTACAGATGGAGGGAGGGAGGATGAACGACTAGATTCAAAATGCACAAATCTGCTGCAGAAAGTCAGGAGAGGTAATCAGTGTTCTTAGTTGTTGGTGTTGTTTGCTTTCCAAAAATGACCTGTTTTGAATCTGTGATCTGAATTTCTAGGCTACGTTGCTGTTTTTCGGATCCTGTGGGATAAAGCAGCATGTGGTCCTGGTGATTTGAATCCTGTAAAACCACCCCGGGTATATTGAAACATCTGTCAGCGTAGATCTGGACAATGGGAGGTAGATCAAATCCTCATAATTTTATGTTGTCAAGTTTCCAGTGTGCTGATTGTGGTTCCTGTCCTGTTTGATTGTTTTGGTACACTCAGGGTCATGTGATCAAGCTGTGCTCCGAACACTGTGACCCAAGCACCAGTAGTGCTTTTCTTTGTAATTCTCTGCTAAATATGTGAAAGCAGATACATCACAAGCTCGAGTTGTGTTTCATTGCAAGCCTTGCCACAAGGGGCACTATAACAGACATTATTATTATCTGTCTTCTTCTACAGTCAGTTTCAGGTCAACAGTTGCCATTCTCTTATGTGCTGAGGGTTGTTTCCGCCACAATAACGCAAAATCTGTGTTAAGTATGTACAACTCACACTTTCAGTGTGTGCAATTGCATACTTGTGTAGAGAAGGGCTTCTCAACTTCCCAAAAATAGGTCACAGGTATGTTCTGATAGGGCCAGTAGTAGATAGAAGGGAAAAATCCAGTGCTAAATGCAAATAATTACATTTAAAAGCCTAAATTTGCATGTTGGCTAATCAATTCGTAAAAGGATTCTTCAGCCAAAATTTTGGATGAATAAACTTTTTTGAATCTGTGATCTGTAATTGTTTTTGGTTACAATTGACTTTTATTGTATTAACAAAAGAAAGGCATTTCTCAAAATATCTTTTATGTCCCTCAAAAGAACAGGTTTGGAATGACATGAAAGTGGTAAATGAGGACAGAATTTTCATTTTCATCTAAACTATCCCTTAATGCCATGTAACAGGATTAACAGGTTTTGTGAAAAATCATGAACAAAAAACTAGTTTAATTTGATTAATTTCAGTTTATTTTGATTTCAGTTTTAGTTTTTAGAGCTTCTAAAGATGTGCTAAGTTGTATCATTTAAAAATGTTTAACAGCATTAAATTTCATTGTCTGATGTTATTCATATCTAGTGCCACTTTAATGTTTAAAGCAGACGGGTTGTAAATATTTCATATTTTATAATATACCATGTCTATACCAATACACTATCTAAAATATTTTGGTTTTAGTTAGTTTTAGAGTCATGTTTCAGAGATGGTTTCAGTTTTTTCAGTCATGTCAGTTTTTATTTAATTTAATTTAATTTAATTTAATTTAATTTTATTTTATTTTACATTTTTAGATTTAATTAACAATAATACCACTAGTTAAGAGCATGCAACCACAGATACTTAACAGACATTTAGAAATCAAAATTCTCAATATTCCTATTTGTCCAATGTCATGTTAATAATTTAGCATAGGACCTCTGAAATTAATTTTGGTGCTATGCTGGGTTGAAGCAAAACCAGTTGAGATCCTTTGGCGTAATGTTTATTTCTGGCCTTATTCAAAATCAGAGCCTCAATCATCACAATTTATATAACAGACAAAATTTTGCACCATCAATAATAATCAGCTGTCAAACTGTCTGTAATTTCTCTTCGTCGGCAGCACACACGGACTTTAAACTTGAATCCTAAACTAAATTTGTTTTGACCATCTGGCTGTAGTAGGAAGAGACGTTCAGACAGAAGTCCCAAGAAAAGTTTACACCTCACTTTCTTGTGCTAATGAAAAGAGTCCAGTCATATGTCTGCATAGCAGTGGCTAAAGCGAGACCCCTCAGCCCACATTGCCCTGGTCTCCATGGCAATGAGGCCTCCTGACCCGCCTGTCAGCATTGCTAATGGCCATTGTTGTGAGCCATGACCTGTGAGCTTCTCATGAGCAGATGGAGGGTTTGACCCCCACCCAGCCTTAGTGCTGCTCCGTCACCCACGCACCCTCCCCTCTATCAGCTGCCCTGCTCCCAAAGAAACAGCATGACAAAGCAGGGGATGGGAGAGAAGTGAGGGGGGAGCGCAGTGCAGGCGTCACTGTGGAAACTTGGAGTGGAGGGTGTGCATGTGTGTGTGTTTGTATGGGCCCCTGCAGGCTCAAGCAGCAGCAGGGCACACTCCCATCTACAGGCGGGGGCCGAGGGGCCACGGACAGAGTGAGGGGCTTAATACCAGCTGAGTGGGAGCCTGTGCTTTAAACTGCATATTTCAAAGACATCTAAACATGCAGTATTTAGAGATAAACATGCAACATATGCAAACGTTTTTAAAAAATTAATGCGATAAATGATGCCCCCGAAGGGCTGGATCATACAAGTGTGTTTTTGCATTCTAAAGTGCTGTTTTATAATGGTTTTACTATGTAAACATGAACTAAACAGACATATTTTGACCACTGTGATCTTTTCCAGTGTTTTAAAACACTATTTAAAGATAAAAGAAGTTCAAATTTTAAAAAACATGATTTGTTCGACAGAATTAAACAGTATGCAGGGGCCTGGAGATGTGTTTTTAAGAATTGTTTTTTGTTGTCTTAAAAATGCGAAGACGACTTCGGTCTGCATGTGTACATGGTCCAACAATTTAAAAACTTTAGACTCTGTTATAAAAATGTATAATTTACCTGGTAAAAATGGAAAAACTTGATTGCAAAATAGATGTGGACTGTAGGCCAGTTTTAGGCTTATTAAATGGTGTTGAAAGAAACATACACAGACTTTCCTTTCAATGATTTTAACTACCACAATAATGTAGCCTTTGAATAATCTTCATTTGGTGGCTTTTCTACTGTTGAAACATTTGGGTTCGGTAAGATTTTTAAAAAATGTTTCTGAAAGACATATACTAACCAAGGCTGCATTTATTTGGTCAAAAATACAGTAATACTGTGAAATATTTTTACAATTTAAAATAAGTGTTTTCTATTTTAATATATTTTAAAATTGAATTTATTCCTGTGATGGCAAACGCTGAATTTTCAGCAGTCATTACTCCAGTTGTCAGTGTCACTTGATTCTTCAGAAATCATTATGCTGGTTTGGTGCTTAAGAAATATTTCTTATCACTAATATTTAAAATGTATGCTGTTTAATATTTTTGTAGAAACTGTGGTACATTTATTTGAAATATAAATCTTTTGTAACATTTAAAATCTCCACTGTGAATTTTGATCAATTTAATGTATCCTTGCTGAATAAACAGACCCCAAACTTTGAACACCGGTATATACGTGATTAATTGTGATTCATTTAATTAATTGGAATATCATGTAATTAATTCACATTTCTAATTGATTCACACCCTAGTATGAACATGGTCTTTCAGCAAACCTGTACAAACCCTTGCTTTTTCTCTTTCTCCCACACAAACACACACACACTCAGAGTGTGTGATGAATAACAGCTATAGAGCGTATAGAGGTGGCAGGGTTATAGGGGAGAGCAGCAGTGCTTCAGCATTCACTCTGTGGGAGTCAAGACTCAAATCCCCACAGTAGGACTCACTGCAGAGCAAAGCTGATTCAATGCATTACCAATTCAGCTGATTCAACCTTATTCCACCCCAACACAATACATGCTCCTCAGTCCACCGCCTTCCACCGCACCGGTCTGCAGGAAAGCACAATCTGTGCTTGTGCTGCGAGACCGAGACGTTTTGCTAGAAAATATTTAATGGCTGCATCTGCGGTTAAGAAAGGTATATTTATAGATAACCGAATTGGAAGTTTGTGCCTGGCTGTAAAAAGTGTCTCAGCAGTTCTCTGTGTCCAAGGCAACACACGCTTCAAGAATAATAACATAATATTGTGATGTTCTGGAAAAACGCATGGGAGGTAATCAAGCAGAAATGTAATATCTTCAGCAATTTTAAAAATATAGATTTTGCATTCTAGTTGTTACAGTAGGCCTATATAAGTAGCAACTGTGCTTGTTTAAACAATAAGCACAAATGGCCCTGGCCTTTTTTTAAAGGAATAGTTCACCCAAAATGAAACTTTCTCTCATCTGTACTCATCTTAATGCTCTTCCTGAAGGCATGCTGTTTTTTTCTGTGGAACACAAAAGGGGCAATTTCCCATTAGTTTCATCCTCTTTCACAGTCACAGTTTATAGTGACCACAACTCCGAGCTCCAAACAGACATAAAAGGGGGCAAATATGAATTGTGGGCTGTATTTCAACTCTTGCAAACCACTGAAGTTTTAAGTTATTCAGTTATAATTTTAGCTGTCAACTTTAGAACTGGATCACTGATTTGATGAGTCAAACTCTTGAACTGTATTGGTCTGATTTGGAAATAAATCTTTTTTTTTTTTTGTAACAGTTGATGCAGTTAAATTCAATTCAGTGAACCAATTGATTCTGTTTTATTCAATCCAGTGCACCATTTGATCCATTTCACTTTATTTGAGTGACCAGCAGTTGATTCAGTTTGTTCAATTCAGTTTCTGTTCAATTCACACTGAATTGTTTAATCCAGTTCAGTTTGATTCAATTAATTAATTAATCCTTTTTGGTTAAATTTAGTGAACCAGCTGATTCAATACTATTTGATTCTATAAACCAGTCGATCCTGCTCACTTTGATTCAGTGAACCAGCTGATCCATTTCGATTTGATCCAGTGAACCAGTTATTCCATTTCTGTTCAATTCAGTGAACTGGTCCAGTTCAGTTTGATTTAGTGAATTAATTAATTCAGTTTGATTCCTTCCTGTGAACCAGTTAATCCAGATCCAGTCTAGTTTATTTTATAGACTCAGTGATTCATTCACAACAGTTCTTGAGAGCTCATCGGAAAGAAAAGTTTAACAACAAATGATGACTTCAAATTCAGTATTTTCCTTACACAGAAATATATAGCTTCAGAACACTTGATATTTATTCATTTGGAACTTATTTATTCCTAACTACATGCTCTTTGTCAATTGATCATGTTTTGTTACTTGTCTTCAGAATTCTCCTTCTGTGTTCCATGGAAAAAATAACAGCATACAGATTTAGAGCAACATAAAGGTAAGTAAATAATGACAGAATTTCTTTTTGGGGTGAACTATTCCTTTAATCCTGGTTTTGTCACAATGTGTGTTTGCACTGCTTAGTACATGAATGCTACATAAGCTACTGTAAAAGTATGGCTCTTTCTGTGACCCAACAACGCGGCCCAGCAGGTGCTAGGTAAAGGGAGTGAGTTTTCAGTCTCGAGGGGAAGCCGAGAGAGCTTGTAACTCTGATATGAGGCCTACAGGCCTTCAAAATCAGCACTGTGTTATCCGAGAGAAAGAGTGCGAGAGAGCGAGTGCCTCGAGGGGGATGGCCCGGGTCCCATCTCCTCTCCCTGCCTCCTCCTCCTCCTCCTCCTCCTGGAAGCTCGCCATCTGCCACAGCTGCTGCTCGGCGCAACCGCCACTCTAATTGACAATGAACCCAAAGGCGCAGCGATAATTGTGGCTGGCCGCTTTGGCAACTTCAGCGGGTTTCAATTCCTTCCTTTCAGGATTCATCAAGCCCCATCTGCTCCTCTCTCTGTGTCTGGCATCTGCCCCTCTACCCCTCCCTTTAGCTCTTTCCCCTGTTCTCTCTCTCTCCCTCTTTCTTCTCCTCCCCTTTGGACAGTCCAGGCTTTTGTGAGATGCTTATTAGAGAGTCGGTCGGTGGGTAACCCAGAGAGGTTAACCACACCCCAGAGGAGTGGAGCCTCGGCGGGGGCAAGCAGTGTTTGTACAGTCCAGAGGCAGATAAAGGACGCTTTGTGGTTTTCTCTTTCTCTCGTTCTCCCTCGGTTGCTGCTGCTCCGCATCCACCCTCTTTTCTTCTTTAAAAGCAAAAGAAAAGTGTCGTGTGTCGCAAAGCACGGGGTGGGTCACCCTGTACAGACGTGTGTATGTATGTATGTGTTATGAGTGCTCACTTGTCTTGATTATTTTGCCCTGCTCTACTTGCATATTTTAATATTAGGCCCTGGTTTGATGCCATACTCTTTTTGAATATCAAATATTTATCTCATATGTATATAAATGGAGCACTTGTATTGTATGAGTACTGTATGTACATACTGTAAAAGCAAGAACACACTGGCCCAACAGATGCCAGAAAACGCAAGGGATGCACAATATATTGATATCAGCCTTCATCCAAATTTTTTTCTGGTATCAGTCAATATTTTATATTTATTCATGCATGCTCATTTTCTGTATTTTTATGCTAAGATTACCTTTACCATTAATGCTCACTTAACTATGTAATCTTTAGCATATCTCAAAATCTATTTCTTATACTCTACATTATAATGTGATGCACAAATTTACTTTTTAAATTTAACATGATTTTTTTGAAAATGAATTCATACAAAATAACAGCTATAGAATTTTAATACTGAACATTTATCATTTAACAGCCATAAATAATTTTGAAAATAATTAATGACTCATCGGTATCTACCAGAATTTTCAATGTTCAGTGTTGATTTTATTGTGAATGATTTATACATTGATCTTTTTTGGGTCCATAATTTTAATAAAAAATGCCATAACTAAATTTTACGGTGAAATGACAGACCTCTGTCTGGTGACATATGCCAGACTTCTCCAATCATGTAGGTCACTCCAAACCACGCCCCCTTCTTACAGTCAACCTCAAGCTTGCATTCAGATTTGCCTTTATCTGATTAACAACTGATGCATAGAACTAAGTCCCGCCCCACATTTTTTCTTTTTCGATATTGTATGTAAAAAACAATAATGCTAATAAAAAAACTTCAAATTTAAAAAACTGAATTGAAATAAAGTTATTTCTGTCATTACTTCGGTTACAACACGACTTTAATATCTTTGCATCCCTAAATAATATAGGGCCCTGTGAAATCCCATTTATTTTATTTTATTTTTTCCAAGGTCTACTTTTTTTTAATTTTTCTGAATTCCATTTTATTAATCAAAAAGCATGTCTAATTAATTAAAATTATGAAACTTACACACAATTTAACAGCATTTAGTTAAAAGTGTAACAAAAATGACATTTTTAGGCCCTATGAAATATGTTTTATTTTTCCCCTCAAATTTAGTTTTATTTTTACCAAATTTTGTGTTTTCCATTAATTTTCTAGATTCCATTTTAATGGTTTCATTAAATTTTAATAATCAAAAGCATCTCTAAATAATTTATTTAGTAAATGAAACCGTGAGTCTGCACCATTCATTCACACACGCAGAACATGCAAGATTCCTATTTAAATAGTATTTTGCGGTTTAATATTTGCAGACACTAGTCCATATCATGGTTTGATTTAAGTGTACTGACCTACTTTTGATTTATTCATCCAGAATTTGGAAAATTCCGTGACATCTACAGTAAATCCCATTTTTGTGACTGAACTCTGTAATTCCGTCCACATTTCCCACATTACAGAAATCATAGGGCCCTACTAACACCCAGTGGTTGTTAGGTTTTGTTGGATCCATGTGTTAACCCTCTTGGATTGTCTGGGCAGTGTGAGCATGCCAGTTTCCCATCATTCTCAAACCTACAGCCAACTTGATAATGTTTGAAATGTTGCCATTTTTCTTGAGCCAGTACGAGCCAACCTTAACATATACATTTGAGTAATGTTCAGATCACTTTGGATTACGTTACCTCGCCTCCCAGATCTCTGAAGGATAGGACTGATTCCGGTCAGAAAGATGGCTATAGGAGATGTGTCTCCATTAGCTGTATAGCAAGCTCTGGGACGGTTGTCTCCTCTGGGTGTCTCTGGGGCAAAGCTCAGAGCTGGCACACAGACAACACCAGACAGCCAAGAGGGGATTGTGCCACTGCCATGCCAACCGTCTCTGCCAACTGAGCCTTCTCGCTGCCAGGCTCCTGTCACACAGCAGATACGTGTGGCCTGCGCAGCCTCGTTCATCACAGGCAGGCCAGAGCTGAACATTGCCAGGGCTAATTGACGGCAGGGTCTCCCAGCTGCCTCACGTAGATAGAATTGTGTGTGAAAACTAGGAAAATCTGAGAAACATAAGCTTTCATGTAGGCTTTCTGATTTGCATTCACACACTTATGATATAATTTGTACCTAAATACCAAACAGCTGCTAGTTATATGTTACAGCCAGTCCTGTAGAATGTGGAATGACAGTGTATTGCAGTTAATAACAGTGATTTCAGATATGCTTCACTCACCTTACGTTATCAGTGCATAACTCATTTTATCATGGCTGTCATATATTTGAATTTGCTCGATATTTCATTGAGCCCTGCCTTAAAAATGTTATGGATCAATTCTTCCTTATAAATTGTTGCTGTCCGCCATTTTTCAGTCAAAAAGTCTGAATCACCCTATTTGCCCATTTTCTCCTAATCTATTCATTTTTTCATGCACTGCTTTCAGGTTATCAAAATAAGAACCGTTTTCATGACAAATCTGGGGCAAAATGGCATTAATCTCATTATTGTGTCACAAATGACTGCTCAATTCAAACAAATGTTTTCTGACCACTGTGGTTTTATGAACAGAAAAAGCAAATGCGACTGTATTCACAGTCATCAAACTGGCCAAGAAACTTTTTTATGATTAAGCGCTTCCATTTGGCTTCTCATCTGCCGTGACATGCTGAGGATGTATTTTTAGTACTCTGTGGGTTTGATGTGACCGATTAATGAAGGCCTGTGATGCCAGGGCATTTTCAACACTCTGCCAGTGCACTCTGTTTGGAACGCCTGCATAAATAATGGGAACATCGTGTTCAACAAATAGCCTGGTGCCAAAATACACTCATACATAGTAAATTATCCTGAAATACAGA
>JAFVLL020019908.1:0-15446 GCA_021397915.2 Tor tambroides
TTTTTTCTCAAATATTTCTCATGTCTCATTTGTGTCTACTTCTATTTCTCCTAAGGAATTTTAGGAGAAACATCTGAAATGCTGCTGATACTAAAATGAGAGATATACGAGAATCTCATCTAAGTCTCCTGAGCTTAGGAAAAGCAACCACTGAGCAATACATTTTTCCTATGGGTAGAAGGGTGGTTGCTAGATCAGTGGTTCTCAAGCAGGGGGACAAATTAGGTGGCCTCAGCATGCTTCAATGGTGGCTGCAAGATGGCTTAAAATTATTTAAAATAAGACAAAACAAGGTTTGTAATAAACTGTAACAGCTCCCATCATTTTAATTTGTTACCTTAACAACTTCCGTTTAAATAAATAAATAATATATTTTTATTTATAATATAAACATTTTTTTTATAATACAGAACATTCAGTTTTCTGCATTACGGAATTAATTGTTTTGTTTTTTTTATAATATATTTCCACAAATATATTAAAATATAATAGTTTTCATAAATTATAATGTCATTATAGCATAAATATCAGAAATATCTTTGACAACTGGAGTCCAAAAGGTTGCTAGTGTGTTCTGACTAATTGCTAGGTGCAATCATTTCTTATGCATAGATCTGTTAGTAGGGAAGATCCAACTCAGAATAAAACATAAAAAATGTACTTGTAAGATAGAAATTACATTAGAAATAGTCACATTGTGTCACAAATATGAAAAATAATGTCACAATTGTGCGATATAAAGGTATATAAAGGATATCTGAGATGGCTTCCATAGCCCAGACAGATTTAGTCACTATATATAAAGGTAAAATTTAAACCGTGTATGGCATAATGAAACTAAGTCTTGAATGTGAGTTGAAGACGGCAGTTTATTTTGCCAAAGCTGCATTTCAGGTATGCTAATTCACTCTACACCATACACTGTCACTGTTAGTAAAGTCAAATCGCCTTAGAAACTTGAACCCATTGGAAGTAACAGGAGCTGAATTAAAATCCCGCTTTTATATGGCAGCAAATGCATCACATGCTCTCTCTCTCTCTGAGCAGTGGATCATGAGTTAAATGAAGTGTGGAAGAGAGGGACCCCTTCAGCTCCTATAACTGTAGCACTCCTCAGGGATTCCTGCCTAATTCCATTTAATTCCATGGATGTCCTGCCGTTCCCAGATGGGCACTAACTGCTCAATTATGCCATGTTAAAACTCTTATTCTGCTGGACTGTGGACCTTGCTTGACTTCCTACAAATTTCCCTAACGATACCTTAATGAGAATCCTTAGAACGGCTCAGTGTGCTCCTCCAATTTAAAACCAGGAAGTGTAGCCTGCATTTTTGATGCATTAGGTTTCAAATCACACAAATAGCATCAGTAATATGGGTAGCACTAAAAGTTCAGTAAGACTGAAACTTTATTTTTAGTGCATCATCTTTGGGAGTCCTTTCACGGAGACGTGTTCAACTGAAGAAACTTTTCCTACAAAACCTTTTATCACGGTCCTGGACTCTTTTCAGAGTATTTGCTCTCATGTTGTGCCGAGGGATTACGCTGAGTCATCTGAGAAGAGACGGAGAAAGAGAGAAAGAGAGGGAGATGCAGGGTGAACGATTTTAGATGCTATAATGGAAACAAGTACTCAATGCAAGAGCTTAGTTCACCCAAAAATGAAAATTCTGTCATTATTTACTAAAATGCTATTATTTTCTCCATAGAACAGAAAAGGATTTCATTGTTGTTGTTCAAAGTGACCACTTCTGATGAGATCCAAAAATTGCAAAAAAGTTTTTTTTTTTTTTTTTAAAAATGTAAATTATTATTCACTGATAATCTTCTCTGTAATTAGCTGTTAACTCAAGAAGTATTGCAACAAGATCAATTAATTAAAATAACATGCTATAACATGCTATAATTCACTGATCCAGTTCTTGAGTTCAATTCACTGGAGAGGAATATCAGTGAATAATTTAAATGTCAAAAAGAAAGGAAACGAAAAGAAAAGAAAAGAAAAGAAAAGAAAACAGAAACAAAGAAAAAAAAATGTAATTTTGTGTCCCCCCCCCCCCCCCAAAGATAGTTTAGACTCACTGAAAATGTGTTGTTTTTCATCTGAAATGTACACCGGAGGCAGCGAAAGGCAGCAATTTTTATTCCTTTTCATTAGGATTACAAGTTTTTTTTTTTGGGTGCAGTTTTTTGCATAATACTACAGTATGTCATGACTACAAAATACTTTTTTTACCATAGCACAAGATTAGTAAAATAATACATTTCGATGTTCTCACATAACCAACTCCATATGTGTGGCTTTTCTAATGTGGTAAACTTGCTTAGTAGCTCACCTAGTGCAACACTGCACTTGTGACGCAGAGTCCTCTGGTACAAGTCAAATGAAACAAAAGTCATGAAAGTAAAAGTCCTCAAAGACATGTAGAAGGGACATTAAATGGCATGGCTGTTTCTGCAAATGCATTTTAATTTTGAGTATAATATTCCTGTAATGCTACAAAAAAAAAAAAAAAAAAAAAAAACACTGTCTTGCACCTCTCACCTGCAACAAAACACTTAAGCTAACAAGACAGTTGTTATTATTATAAACAGATTATCACTAAGAGTTTCTTAATTTAAGCCGTTTGTTGTCTTAGCCTAACCAATACTACTTATCAAAGCCTAACTGTAGACAATTAAGACTTTCACATCTTAGTCTTTTTAGTGGTAATCAGTTTCTCAAAGTCAGGCAAGTTCTGACTTGATCATGAGGATGTATCAGATCTCAATATACAAGACCCTGGAGAAAGTTATTAAAAGAATAGCTTACAAAAATAAAATAAAAATCCCATCATCCAGTCACAGTTTGCTCAATGTTTCTCAAAAAAAAAAAAAAAAAAAAAAAAATCTAAGACATGGGGCTGAATAAATGATGACAATTTTGTTTTTGGGAGAACTATTACTTATATACCAAAAGACAAGATGTAAAAGACAAGAATGAATTAAACTTAAAAACTGCAGTGAAATCTCACTAGAGAAATTATACATTAACTATCCTTGGAAAACATTTAAAATGACTTATATTGAATATTTTCAGAGCTTAGTTAAGGCAGCTATCACTAACAGTGTCTAATATGTTATCTGACTTGGGTTTTTACATACATTTTTAACTTCTTACATCTCCAGAAGCCACTTCTTCAAACCATTAGTTTTTTGAATGAAGTCAAGCCAGAGTGTCATGCCTGAATAATTGCTGCCCAGTGGTGCACATTTCTGTAATTATGAATTGCCTGCACAGACTGCTGATGTCTCACATCGCCTGCATCAACCCTGACAACTAAGGACTGTCCAGCTGGCATGTTACATGAACAGACTTGTGTATGATTTCATCACCCTTGTTCTGAACAGCTTGCATGAGCTTGTGAACATGTATGACACATATGTCAGGGTGATGCTCATTAGGTACAGTGCTCCCTATAATGCCATAATTCCATCCAAGCTGGTTATGAAAATGTGTAATCTTCCTATACAACTCCACTGGGGATTTCCAAACAGACCACAAATACTAAAAATGGAAAACATAACCTCATTGATGCTGATTTAGAATAGGCAATTCAATATGGATGTTATATCAGTCTCAGACTGTACCCACTCATTTCCATATGCAGCTTTTCATCTTTGACGCTTCTGCAACCCACAAAAACAGACACATCATCAAATTAATTCATAATTTGTCTAATCAGCAGCACTGCTAAAACCACAGTTTACATGCATCTATTCTGTCTGTGTTGTTTACGCTGGAAGTTGACATGAAATAGTGACATGAGCGCAGTGACAGCTGACATCCTACAAAGTGACATATCAAATTCCATATATATTTGTATACATGTGCATGCATACACTCACCAGCCATTTTATTAGGTATGCCTTGCTAGTTCCGGGTTGGACCCCTTTTGCCTTGAGAACTGCCTAAAGATGCTATCCTATTGTATTTAGATCTGGTGACATGGAGGACATTTGAGTATAGTGAACTCATTGTTACATTCAAGAAACCAGTGCTCAACTGGTACAGCACTAAGGGGCCCAAAATGTGCCAAGAAAATATCCCACACACCATTACACCACAACCACCAGCCTGAGCCATTGTTACAAGGCAGGATGGATCCATGCTTTTATGTTTACGCCAAATTCTGACCTTACCATCCAGGGCAGAAATCACGACTCATCAGACCAGACAACCTTTTTCCAATCTCCTATTGTCCAATTTTGGTGAGCCCGAGCAAATTGTAGCCTCAGTTTCCTGTTCTTAGCTGAGAATAGTGGCACCTGGTGTGCTCCTCTGCTGTTGTAGCGCATCTGCTTCATGGTTCGACGTGTTGTGTGTTCAGAGATGCTCTTCTGCATACCTCAGTTGTAACAAGTGGTTATTTGAGGAACTGTTGCCTTTCTATCAGTTTGAACCAATCTGACCATTCTCCTCTGACCTCTTGCATCAAAAGAGCGTTTTTGCCCACAGAATCAGGAAATTTTCTCTTTTTTGGGCCATACTGGGTAAACCTTAGAGATGGTTGTATGTGAAAATCCAAGCAGATCAGTAGTTTCTGAAATACTTAGACCAGACTGTCTGGCACCATTAACCATGCCACATTCAAGGTCACTTTAAATCACCTTTCTTTCCCATTATGGTGCTCAGTTTGAACTTCAGCAGATTGCATTGTACATGTCTACATGTTGTCAGGTAATTGGCTGATTAGATAGGTATCAGGTGTACCTAATAAAGTATCTAGTGAGTGTATATAAGCCTGTGTATGTTTGTATTAAAATAAATATGTACATTTGGTCCATTTGATCATATTAACAGGTTCACATTTTTAAAACCATTTTGAAACTTAAATACATCAAAATGTATAAATGCTGTATGTCTAATGACTGGAAGATTAACATGATATAAAGTCAATGCAACAAAAATAGCCAATTGTTTTTGGTTAGCTTCAGAAATTCTTGTTTTACCTTCTTACCGGGCATACTGTACATTGTGATTGTGGTTCATTTTTGCATTACTGACATGAGACTTTGTTTTTACAGTCTGAAATGCATTAGCATAACTAAAATGAACCAAATATGCTCTTGGTAACTCACACGTCTCAGTTCACCAACCAATAATTTTCATATTAATGGTAAATGAGAGCATACTGTTATATGATCACAATGCTCACTAGATTATAGAGAGCAGGATTACATGCAAGGCTTCAGAGTACCTGTCTTTGATATGTCCTCCATAATTAACGTTAAGCTATTACAATGTATCATTCAGCAATGGTCAGAGGCTTTATAGCTTCAGTCTCTTTATGTCATGGTATGAAAATGAAATACTATTGTACTCTGTACTATTTCTCTTGGTCACTAATCAAGTAAGCACATGTTTAGTGTATTGGCCATGGTATTTTGTAATTAAATAGCCAGGAGTTCTTCTTCCTGACAGACCAGCCTCTCAAAAATCTAAGACAGCATTGCATATACAGGATCCTTTGTGAAGATATAGCAATTGAACGGACAAACGAATGAATGAATGAATGAATGAATGAATTCAATACAGATGGTAAATAATGCAATTCATTAAATTATAAATATTTTACATTTTTAAATCATTGTATTCTTTAAAGTTCTGTTTCGGTTAGGTTGCTGCTTTGTAGAGAGCCAAATCTCAACACCAGTTGCAAGAGTTCAATTCAGACAGAGTCTTGGTCCAATGCATCAAGAGGCTTTCAACAATGTAGCTCTCACTTTTGTGCTCTCCTTTTGACTTTAGTATAGAGTGTCGTTGTTCAGGTCAGTGTAGGGCAACCCTGTGTTACTCTTTCATCCAAACAGGGACTAATAACAAGCACAAACATACTGTGCTGACCACATCTAATACAACTGTAAAGGTCGCCTTTTGCAAAGCCATACCTAATGGTGTATTTTAAAACATACTCTGGTCTCTGAAAAACCTTCTTTGTGTTTACAGTGTGTGTGTGTGTGTGTGTGTGTTTGTTTCCGCTTCATTTCTTTAGTTTTGCACTGCATGGTCATTCAATATAATTCTCAGTGCCCTTTGCTCTGAATACTTAACAGATTTTAATAGAGAAGCCATGTAATGTGATTTCTGTTGCCAATAAAATCCTTAAAAATTACAATTTGCTCTGTGTCATACATATGGTCTGATTTGTAGATTTGTAGTGAATTTTGCATTTTTCCAGCTCAGTTAAATTATTCCACAGCCTTTTTATTTTGCAGGCAAAAGCTATTTCAACCCCGTGAACCTATGTGTTGACTTTGTGGTTGGAGCTTTGTTCCATCCTGATCTGATGTAATAAGCACCAAGTATTTCACTTAAATTTTCACTGATAAATTATTCAGTTGTGCTTAAGGAAACTGCAGACTTTAAGACAGGAGTTTGACCACTTGCAGTTCTTGCAAAATTTTTGGTAACACTTTATTTTAAGGTGTCCTTGTTACACGTTACATGTACTTACTATTTTAATAACAATAAATTATGCATAATTACATGCAAGTAACCCTAAACCAGACACTAATCCTAACCCAATCATATAGTCAATTATTTTAAAATTGAGAATTAAATTAAAATTGAGAATTTAAATCATCTGAAAGCTGAATAAATAAACTTTCCATTGATGTATGGTTTGTTAGGATAGGACAATATTTGATCGAGATACAACTATTTGAATATCTGGAATTTGAGGGTGCAAAAAAATCAAAACATTGAGAAAATCGCCTTTAAAGTTGTCCAAAGGCAGTTCTTAGCAATGCATATTACTAATCAAAAATTACATTTTGTTACGGTAGGAAATTTACAAAATAGCTTCATGGAACATGATCTTTACTTAATATCCTTTAATTAATTTTTGGCATAAAAGAAAAATCTAAATTTTGACCCATACAATGTATCGTTGGCTATTGCTACAAATATAGGCCTACCCGTGCTACTTATGGTTTTGTGGTCCAGGGTCACAAATGTCTTTTGTTTATTTGTAACTAGTTAACCACATTTTGGGGACAAACTGGTATCCAGAAGTGAGCTAAATCTGATAAAACCTGCCAAAACGTGGCAGATGGAGATGTCATCATTAAAAAAAAAAAAAAAAAAAAAAAAAAAAAAAAAAAAAAAAACTCGTTTTGGTACATGTGATCACTGAATTGTCATAAAATCAGTATAGTACAGAGTGTTTTGCCTTTGACTATGGCAGTTTACTAAAATTGCTAACAGACTTATTTACAGCTGTAATATGACAGAATGCTGCTATTGTTAACATTGTCAGCCATCAAGACTGTATTGGATACATAGAACAATAATATAGAATATTAACTCCCACATTTATATGTGGTTGTCATAAACTTTTCAGTGTGTATGTGGCCTATAGCACCTTGAAATTTTTCTAAATCAGTGCTGGGAGTCCTCATGCAACCCACAAAACTCTTTCCAGACATCACCACCAACTGGCTTGGTTGAAATGCAGTAGGTGCTTGTTGTCTTTGTTGACATCATCCCTGGAGCTAAAGCTTACTTTACTTCATTTTTGTTTAAATAGTGACTGTTTCATGGTTGTCTCTACCACAGTGCTTTTGTAGTTTTCCCTGATTCTGTTTGCCCAACTCAGAAAACATTGTGAAGCATCTCCCTGTTGTATTCAGGAAACGGTTCAGGAAAATGTGCTGGCTTGTGCTGAATTTCCTGTGAAATTCTCTAAAGCATAAATGCCCACAGTACTCTGGCAATTACAGCAGTACTGCACCACAGTAATTACAGCTTTTTGTAGAGCTTTTGTCAAAAGAATTTCCCTGTCTCAGTCTCTTTAAAGTTTCTAGAAGAGGAGTGACAAACTAAACCCTTTCATATGGCGAAGCAATTAATAACCAGTGGGTTTATTAATGACCCTATTGTATGGAAGGTCTCGTAATATTCACTGTTGGTATCTTCTCGTTTTTGTAACATTATAATCACTTTCAAATAAATCATTTGAAAGAATCTTGTAACTAGATAATCTGAAATAGCATTTGAGTGGTTTCTTTGATAAATGTTCTGTTTGAAATTCTTTCCAAGCCTCCGCAGTGGTGCAGATTTTATATTCACAAAAACATTCCCTTCCGTTGCATCAAACACCAGGTTTACAAGTGTGCGATCGTCATAAATGAATTAATTACTAAAAGTATTTTCGCACATAACATTTGATCCGAGTCGAGTCTCTTTGTAGATGTCAAGGAGAACTACTTTTTATAGATGGCTAATTACATTACCAGTTGGTGTATTTGGGAAAGTTAAACTCTTGGGAGGGCATCTCAGAGACTAACTTTGCACCTCCTAGACTTTGGGACATTGGGTAACAGAGATGTCCCTTGGACTTGATACATTCAGTCAGCAGTTTCACAGTTACTTGCCATCCTGCTGTTAGTTTCCCCCCACAATTGAATTTAAAATTAGCCGTAGGCATAAATGGATTTTTACTTTTGTGCCAGAGGGAGCAAAAGGGAGATCTTAATTTTACATGAAGTTGTATCTGAAGTGGCATATAAAGGATCGAAAATGAATACATGTACATATGAATTACTGAATTAAGAAATTTACTGGGTATGAATAATTTATATATATATATATATATATATATATATATTATACAATTACAGCACTTACGTTAAAAAAAAATAATAATAAAAAATCTCAAAAGTTAAATTGTACGTTTGTTGCCGTTTCACATGATTATAAAACTCATTTTGCCAGTGGCACTTGACTAGTGTTAACTTTATACCCTTGGCATAAAACAAAAGGCGCAATTACAAAGATGTTTTTAAATGCACAGAGGCAGCATAAATGTACTCAGTAATCACAATCATGGAAAATTATGTATCACATGCTTGCAGGTTGATTGTTGATTCTCATTACACATATTATGGAGAGATACACCTTGCCGTTCAATCAGTCCTAAATCCTGTTTCCCAGCTCACTTTGTACTACTGTCCAGTCCACAGATATACCACACGCTGCAACAACAAAAACTTCACTCGATACATTGGCACGAATATGTAAATGTGCTTTGGCAATTACTGCAGTCCGCATTAAGTAATTACAGTCATTTGTGGAGTTCCTGTCAAGAGATGCACTTTTACAGGACAAAAACTAAAGCAGGTACTTTGCAAAACTGGATCTATCAATGCTTTGTAGTGTTGAGAGCCATTAATATTAAGAAATTCCTCCTGGTTGAATCTTGTGTAGTGTTTTATTGGAATGTTAAGATATAAAAGTTAAATATTTTTGAATGTTTCATTATGAGACAGGCATTGGCTATTGCTGTGCAGGAATAGTACAAGAATTTTCTATGAAAACAAACATTAAATAGTGAATGAAAGGGAGTACTTAACCTTCAGAAAATGCTATTCTTCTACCTCAGGTGGAACTCAGAATTTTGCCATTTTTGCAGACTTGTTAGAATTTGCCAAACTTATATCTAAAACCCAATATTGAGTGGATATGAAATAAACAATAATCAAAATTAAACATTGTTATTATTGTTGTTGTTGTTATTATTATTATTATTATTATTAATGATAATCAATCTACAAAAACACAATCGGTAACTTGGTTCCACCAAGGTTAGTTTAGCTTAAATATAAGAAATATAGTTTTAGATCAAATGTTGGTTTGTGGTTATTGATGACCTTATATTTACATGTATGAATTTAGCAGGCATTTTAATTACCCATGAATTAAAGAAAGCTTTCTCACAGTAATTTTTTTTTTTTTTTTTGAATGGAATGGAAAAAGCCGCAGGTTCTCCAGATGCTTAAAAAAAAGTCTCGTGCATATTTACAGAAAAAAAAAAAAAAAAAAAAAAATCAAAAACAACAATGTAAAATGTAAAATCATGTTCTGTGTGAATCACCAGTAACAGTATTGAAAGTTGATCTTGACCAATGCAATCAATGCTACATACTAAAACTAAGGAGATGAAATTATATTTACTCATTTAAATCTGTTTCAATGCTTGCAATGCAGCTAAACACAAAATCGGCAGCAAAAAAGCTTCTGCTAGACAACTGCATGTTACTGAACAACACACAATAGCTGTTTCATTCCTTAATGAATCAGTGAGTTCGAACAAATATGTTAAGAGAATGATTCAGTGACTCTTTTCCTTCAATACTTGTTTTTTGTTTGTTTGTTTTCCGAATGAATCAGTGTTTGAATAAATCAACTGAATAAATGATACATTATCACCACCTACTGCTGTACCGATGTAGAGTTCCTACAAAAAAAAAAAAAAAATCTTAAATAAGTAATATAACACAAACGAAAAAGTTCCTAATGCAGTCATAACTGCTAATTCCTGTTATTGCACACTGTACAATGCATTGTTATCTTTAGTATCCCAGCATATTCAAGCTTCATAGTACTGAGAAGACTTCACATTTTAAAGAATTGTGATATAATTTGGCTGCTGTTGCTGCTGTGTATACAGTGTGTGTTTGTGTGTGTGTGTGTGTGTGTGTCAGGGTGAATAAAGTTCAAGGGAGGTGAGAATGCTCCAGGGTGCATGCTCTACTTGCCTCTGCCAGTGAACTGGGGCAGGGTAACATCACTTAAACAGGCTTCTGCACTTGGTTCTGGTTCTGAATCAGTGCAGGTCACTCATCTGCTCTGAATGTACATGCCCCAGTCAACTGATTGTGAGGAGGCGGTAAAAATGACTGATCCAATTGGTAGCAAGAATGTCTTACAAGACTTTCCCCTTTCCCTCTGCTCTCATGAATTGAAAAGGGAATTTTGAGTAGTGCAGGCAGAGAGAAGAAAGAGAGAGGAAGATCTAAAGAAATATTAAAATGTGTAGAGACTTTTAGCTCCTCTGACATGCTCACTACAAGGACACAGCCTTGCAGTGTGAACAACACATCTGCATTGCAATGGGTTATCATTGTCAACAAGGCAAAAGACAGAGGAGGGAATTCACAAAATCTGAAATGTGCCGGCTGATAGTGCCAATTATTTGCACATGCTTTCCGTGTTGTTTTAACGCCTGGTTCACAAAAAGAATTAGGCAAATCAGGTAAGGGTGCAAACATGCCTCAAAATCTGTGCTGAACACAATTTGCACAGTAGAATTCCTGGTCTTGCAGGCTGGTTCAGAGAGCAGACGGCTGGCCAGACTACCGTGATCTGGTGTACTTCAGTTAGACTACTTGCTTATCATTTGATCAATAACTGCTGTCATTATTTATAGAAAGTTCACAAATATCTGTTTTAAATGAAGTTCTGGCTTCTGCCAGCTTTCCGTCTGTGGTAATAGATTTTTTAAACTCTTAATAGAGTTTTTTGAATAATGAAGTCAAAAATTGTTAAAAATTTTTTTTTTTTTTTTTGTTAACAACTGTTTATTGAATTTTTTCTCGGAACAGTATTGAAAAACAAAAAGCAGATGTACAAATTTAGAACCTACCCCAAACCATCCCACCCCCTGGTAGACTTCAAAAAAAAAAAAAAAATAATAATAATAATATTAATAAAAGTCTGTTAAAATTCTTTATGCAGTCTCAGGTATATTCAAAACAATGAAGGATGTTTATATAAAAATGCTTTAGCCTTTAGCGTCATACAGCTTGCTACTAATAACATATTTATGGCTCATTCTGTGAAAAGAATTCACATGGTATCAGAAAAACAAGTTGTTTTATACACTCCATGGGACAGAAATTGATTAATTTAAAGATATTTAAGCTACAAAGCTATTTATAGCCCTTGCATTAAAGGAATAGTTCACCCAAAAATGAAGATTTGCTGAAAATGTACTCGCCCTCAGGCCATCTAAGATGTAGACAAGTTTGTTTCTTCATCAGAACAAATTTGCAGACATTTAGCATTACATCACTTGCTCACAAATGGATCCTCTGTGGTGAATGGGTGCTGTTATAAACAGAATCAGAGTCCAAAAAGCTGAAAAAAATAAAATAAAATTACAATAATCCACTCTGTCAGTTAACTCCAGTCTGTTAATGTGAAAAGTGAAAAGCTGCATGTTTGTATTTTAAGGTATTTTAACTTCAAGAAATCACTTCTGGCCAAAAAAAAAACAGTCCATAATCCATAATAATAATCCATCCTCTGTTGTCCTCTTCACAAAACACCTACATTTCATAAATCATTCAAAATATTAGTATTTTTGGGTGAGCTATTTCTTTAAGTAACTACTGTAAGGACTACATTAGTGTAGCTAAGCGTAGTTCTAATTCTAAGTAGGCCTAAATATTTAAATGTACTTAAAAAGCAACACTGTTTCTATTTATATATTAGGCTTGTTTTCAGAAAATGTATTTTTGGAATAAGAGTATTTTGTGCATTTACAGTATCTTGAGTAAACTAATGGAATGCATTACAAATGGCATTTTATGGAATGCAATGGGCCATAAAATTATACATATCTGTAGTGGAATACATGAATTCGCCCCTCGTTGTGTGTCATTATTCAGCCATTTATTGGAAAAAGCCATGTATTGTTGTCCAAGTCCAGGACTTATTTTAGACTCCTGGATGAAAATATCTGTTCTGTTTTCAGACGTTTGCCGCTTTGACTTTCACATCCCTAATCTCTCTGTCCTTCTCTCGTCCCATTCTTTCTCTCTCCGCCCGGGACAACTCGTTTAATGACATGCTGCTAATCCTATTAGACAGCTCGCTCGTTCTGTTACTCTAGTGGATATCCCTCTGTCACAAATCCTGTTCGCCTGGACAAACCTAAAATGGTTTTCTAATTGTGGATTGTTAATTGCTAATCAAGAATCTAAGATAAGACAGAGACTCTCGTAGGCCTATTATCTATTATATTACTTTGGATGATATCATCTAATACACCAGAGGTTTGAAAGACACGCAAAAGCACCGCTGTATTTCTGCTCAGCCAGCGACGCGCATTTGATTTGTTTGTCTGTTTGTGTTATGGGGTGGAGTGGTACGGAGGGGTCGGAGAGATGGAATGACACTTGACAGATCTTATGTCTTGCAAGTCAACGTTCTCTCTCATTCGTTCGCCCCCTCTTTCTTTCTGTCTCTTGACACCTCATGTGTGCGTCTCACTCCCCCGGCCTCTGATTTCTGATGCTCTGCATAGCGGCAGAATGAGAAACTGTCATATTTTTATTTCTGTTTTTCATTCTATCGCTTTTTCATTCTTTTCATAACATTTTGTGTGTCTCTCATTTGATTTAACTTGATTTCACTTGGCCTTGTTTACAGTTGCACTGTGTCTGACCTTATGTTTTCATGAAATTGGTACCCTGCTGAAAAACATAGCATAAACAAGTCTAAAGTGGTTTGGCCGATCTGTTTTGATATTTTTAGAGAGGTGTTGCATACTTCTCAGGTAGAAGTCTAGCTGGCTGATCTGCTAAACCAATTGAAGGCCATGCTAAAACATCCTAAACTAGCAAAAAAACACCTGTTTAAAGATATTTCAAGCAGTTTCTAGCTGGCTAAGCAATATGTTAATTCATAGATTTCTAAGAGTAAGAATCCCACAACCCACTCCCCAAGCCCCTTTTCATTCCTAATTCAAGATGATTTCATGATCATTTGTACCATTTTACAAATAATGTTTTGTTTTATTTTATTTTATTTTGTATAATTATTTTTTAAAAAATAAAAAATAAGCAAACATTCCATTGGAGTAAAATTAAGAAATAATTTTAGCAAAAAAAAAAAAAGAATGCATATAGACATACAAATCATGACATTTGTTGAATACCAAAGGAGAAACTCAATAAAGTGTTCTACTTGCTGTATTCCATACAATGAATGGTTCAATAGAAGATAAAAGGTAACCATAAAAGCATCATAAACCTATTATAAGCCATATTCCAAGTGTTCTGCAGACATATCATAGTTTTTGTTAAAAAAAAAAAAAGAAAACTGACTGAAATTCGTTATTTTTCCACTGAAAACCTTGCCTTGAACGCTTTGTGTTCCGTGAAAGAAAAATAATAATAAAGGTTTTTAAATACATGCATTGCATTGAGTACATGCAAGTAGTCCACAAACCCATAAGAATATATATTCAAGGTTCTGTGTGTTCAGGAGTTGCGTGCGACTCCAAAATCAATCCAAACTGTGACAAATGTGTGTGCATGTTATGGGATTTACTCGAGACAGCCGTGTTTTGTCATCAGAATCCCGGTCTTAAATTAGACACTTGGATCAAAATGTCAATCTTTTCTGTTTCCAGAAATTTATTGCTGCTTTGATTTTCACATCCCTAATCTAATGTAATCTAATATAGTATAATCTCCATAATAATGTAAATGTGTGTATGTGTGTGTTTATAGTATGTGTATGTGTAGTGTCTTAATGTCTCTCTATTAGTGATCTGTAGTGTGGTGTTCTGGTTCAATAGGGCTACAGACAAGACAAAGTGCCGCAGATAAATGCTCCGGTGAAAATGCATGCACTCTCTATCACCTTCTATTTCTTGCTTTCTCTCTCATTCTCTTATATATCTCCAGTCTAACATTTAGAATTCTTTACAAAACTTATAAGTGGGAAAGCGCATGTCTGTGTGGGTAGACACACAATTGTTCACATCCCTCAGTTTGAGACCGTCTTCTTCTCTGTTGTGTTTGTGAATCAGAGTCCTGTGTGGCTTGTTAAAGATTTTTGTTGGGAGATTGTTGTGGTGTAAATATGCGTGTCTGTGGTTCAAGTTCATATCTGATGTTACATTTTCTCTCTCGGGGTTCATTAGAGGGCACGCAAGTCTCATGTGTGTCCAGAGGTTCTTATTCGCATGTGTTTTTTTGGGAAGTTTAGTGGCGTGCGAGTGTGTCAGAGTGAGCCAGAGTGTCGCAGTGCATCCTTTGGCCTGTGAATACTAAGCTGCATAGTGAGTGCCTAAAGTATTCCCACAGGGTACTCAAGAGAGCCAGAAGAAACCACTTCTGCTGTTCCACACATGCCTAGTCTGACACAGCAACACACGGACACACACAGACAAAAGGAAAATATAAAATGAATGCAATGCACATTCATTTTAGACTGATGCCCTATATAATTGAGCTTTATTAGTCATAAAATTTACAAAATAATTGATATTTTATTTTTATTGTAATTGTGGAATTATTATAATTGTAAATATATAAATGATAATATTTAATTTCTATATTATATTATATTATATTATTAAAGTAATATATATATATATGTACTGTATTTGTATGTATGTATATATATGTGGTGGGTTTATATGCACACTCATAAGTTTCCCAGTCCCTATGTCCCATGTGTATATTGACTTTGTCTTGCCTTTTTTAAGCCCTGGAGACAAAATCTGTTTAGATTTTCAGTAATGATTGACTGGATCACACACACACACACACACACACACACACACACACACACACACACACACACACACACACACACACACACACAA
>JAFVLL020019909.1:0-90706 GCA_021397915.2 Tor tambroides
TATACAGAAATTGAGATTTATACATTGTCTGAAAGCTATGGAAGCCCGTTTCCGCCACTTTAAAAAAAAAAAAAATTATTCTGTAAGTCATAATAATGAGTCACTTTCTCGTAATTATGTCTTAGTATCTCATAATAATATGAAACTTTCTCATAATGAGTTAATATAATATAACATTCTGGGGGGAAAAAATCTCATCGAAATAACGAGAAACTCTCTCGAAATAATGAGTTTCTCGTGCAACGATGCTTTATGCTTTTGTATGCATTTGATGCATGAAAGGGACAGCTAATAAAAACAAATAAATCATCGAAATAAACATCTATAAATGAAGTTTGTGTGTAATGACTTTCATTTCTTCATATAATGCCTGAATTTCTTAACTGAAATATTAGTCTGGAATGTTTGAAGCCATAACTTTCTGGCAGAGTAACTTGGTAGTGCTACAAATTAACAAGACTACATGCAGATAATCTATCTGAAATCATTATTTAATGATAGATTATACACTTTAGATTACAGAACAAAGCAATGTTTGCGGTGATCCTGCATGGCTTTGACCAACAGATGTCGCTAGCGTGCCGTCACTCTTATTTTTTATTTAAAAAATACATTTTGCTTAAATCTATTCTCACTCTAATTTTTTTTTATACTCTCAGTATTTAAAATAACATTATGTACATAATATACATAATTTAACATTTAAAAAAAAACAATTTTAAATTTTGCATTAATACTGCATTAAATTTAAGCCTGTTTTAGGACTATGCTTATTTCTCAATCTAAAATTTACATTGTAATGCCCTTTTGATTTTCGTATACATTTTAACAAGCATGTTTTCATGAGATTCACCCACTGATTCAGTCTAAATAGTAGTCTAAAGAAAATGCACTCACAGTATGTAGACGTTCCACCAGTTCTGTGTCTCCCAGACAGTTATTGGTGTCAAACCAGGAATCAAAATCCTGCACAAAAGGGAAAGACAAAAGGCATTCATGAGAGGTTCAACTGCAAAAAGAGAATTTCAAAAGAAAGTTAATCAGCTCTTATGCCCATAACAACATGTGCTTATGCTGGAGTTCTTCTGGCAGTATGCAAGAGAGAAGCAGCACCTCTGAGGAGTTGAAGACGTCAGGCAGCAGGAAGTTCAGCAGCGCCCAAAGTTCATGAAGGTTGTTCTGTAGAGGGGTTCCAGTCAGCAGCAATCGATTCGTGGTCTTGAACTCTCTCACAATCTCTGAAAGCTGAGAGAACACACTTTACTAGTTTACTTTTAGACTAGAGGAAACAAGGGACTCACAATCAATCAGTAACTGACTGTGGTAAAACATGTTTCAGCTTGAAGACGGATAGAAATGCAAACCTTTGATTTCTCATTCTTGATACGGTGAGCCTCATCAATGACCAGGTATCTCCAGTTGAACTTTTTGAAGACAGCCCGCTCGATAATGAGCATCTCATAAGAGGTGACGCACACATCCCATTCGCCTGGAAGCAGCGTGTCACGGATAAAAGCCGTCTGCAACCAGAAGTGTGTTATTAGATGGGCAGAAAGTTATAATAGTTTAAAAAACAATTTATTCTAGCCCTAATTCACAATAAAGAAATCCCTACTTACTCTTTCATCCCTGTCACCGATGAGGCAGACAGCTCGTAGAGAGGGAACCCAGCGCTTGAACTCATTCATCCAGTTATACAGGGTGGATTTGGGCACCAGAACCATGTGAGGTCCAGGAATGTTTCTATAATGCTTCATGTAGCCCAGAAGAGAGATGGTCTGTAGAGTCTTACCAAGACCCTGATGGGACAAGAGAAGACAAGAAGTGGGAGACATTTGTAATGGACAGATTAAAACCAGATTCTGGTTGCTGAAATATTTTACAGTGGAGCATAACTACAAAAAAAACGAAACAGACTATAAGAGTTTCCATAACTTTTACATACTTGAAATCCAGAGTTTAAATACAAGAGACTATATGATATTTCTTCATTTACTAATGAATTGGTGGGTGGAGTCGTACCATTTCATCAGCAAGGATCCCGTTGATTCCGTTCTCATAGAGGGAAATGAGCCAGTTCAGTCCACGGACTTGGTAGTCTCTCAGTTTGCCAGTTTTCACATCTGTTAATCAATGTTCATTGGCCACAATAAGCTTTCCTTGAAATTACCAATAGGCCATTGACCTTATTTAGTATATAAACACTGTTCTAAGTGTTTCTAACAGAGAAGAAGTGTTTTAATGTGCATTTAAACTCACAGGAAGGCGAGTCATCAAAACGTGTGCAAACGCTGGTGGCCTTGCTGCTCTCATTCAGCAGCTCCTCATCCTCCTCCTGCTCAGTCCGACGGTGGCGGTTACTTAAAAGAGCACACAATCAGTCAAGAGGAAGCGATTATCTGATATACACTTTACTGACACTATTAGAGTTACAAATTTAACCGATAATAAGTGTAATACTTAGGCCTGCATGACTTTTGGGAAAAAAAAAAAATAAATCTAATTGCAATTTCAGTTTAAACTGTGATTTAAAAAAAACTCTACACAATTTGGACAAAAATTGAGATTTTATATTAATATGACCCTAATACTAATATAATTACTAAAAAAAAAAATATTATACAACGCAATAAATATTACATAAAAAAAATAATACTAACATGAAAATTATTACACAAAGACAAAATACAAAATTGAGTATAAGAAAAACAGCATAATTTTTTCTGTAAAACTGCATTAAAATTCAAATTAAAGTCACTCTGGGAAACAAAAGTGCTCCCTTAAGTAAAATTCCCCATTATTTTTCTTCATGGAAAATTGATTTTTAATAACATTTAAAGTTGTTAATCATCTGTATCACTGGCAGCATTATTTATTTTATGGAGAAAACAGATGGGAAAAATACTTGTGAAACTAATTCTGCTTGAACAGTGTGAGCAAACTCACTCTCCAGCAGAGAGCAGGTTCTGCTTCTCGTCTTTTTTAATGCGAGGGCGGCCAGGTTTCATCTTCAGAGGTGAAGTTGGGGTCTTCTGGGCAGCTGGTTGGATGAAATGAGCAAACAATTCAGTCTGCTTCAGGAGGTACTCGAATCTGTTGGTCCGGTCTGTTTTCTGTTGAAACAAAGCAGTAGATTTCAACAGTACACACAACGTCACATCTACATACAGATCAACATTCTTGCATAACTGTAATTTGCATTTATACCTCAAGTAACTTAGATTTTTATGGAAGGCTAAATGTATTACCACTTTTTCTTCATATCCACCCGGCTGGTCCTTTTCCTTCGCCAAGGGAGGTGACGACGACTGCGCTTCGCTATCCATTGCTGTATCCGATGCTTCATCTTGACCGTTTTCTGAAGCATCATCCTTAAAGAGAAACAATAATGTAATTTACGCTTGAACTGCAAGAAAAAATAAGAAAATTAGTTGAAGACAAGATTGACGGACAGTTTCTTTTTCTATTTCGACATTTTCTATTGACAGTCTTTTACTTCTATTCAATTTACAGCATTATTTTTAAAAAATTAAGGTCCCATTTACAAATTAAAAAAAAAAAAGTTAAATAAATATGCATGGATGAATCATTCACTATAAGATCTATAACATTTATTTATAAAATAGGTGAATTTTTATTGCACGCCCACTTTAAAGGAAAGGGATATTTTCACTCAAGACGCATTTGATTAGACAATATTTTGGACACAATCATGTCACCAGTATTTTTAATCTGTTTTCATGAAAGCTAAAAAAAAAACATTTCAAAAACATATATTCTATTTTAACAAGTACACTACTAACGATATACAAATGACTTCAAAATATCGACACGTTTGGTAACAACGTTATAAAGGCTTAACCTGAAGATTATTGCGCAAACGTTGTTCTTAAACGACCGTTACAGCGACGTTCAGTCGGAACTTCACTTTCACAGCCATACAAATAATAGTTCAGTTTAATAACGCAGTTACTAAAAGCAACACGTTGATACGTCTAAACGACAACCAATTCCGCATTAAAAAAGGTCTAATAAATGTCATTGTACGGTGACTTTTGTGGCATCGCATCGTATCATTCCGATGGCGGGTAAACCTCTGTTCAGCGTCACAAGAAAACCCACAGAAAGAAACTTTTATTTTGAATGAAGTCTACAATACGAAAAGTACAAATGGATAACTGAAACTCAAGCTATAAAAATGTATCTGCCTGACCCATATAGCAAAACGTGGTTCATTTGAAGTACCGCTCTAAAAGTAACAAGATATCAACACCACTGATTGTCATATTAAGTTTATTTAGACAACACCACACCAAACCGGCCATCTGTCTATCTCCATCAGTAAATCTGCCAACCTATCAGGGTAAAAAGTGATCAAATGTTGTTATGAGTGTGAAAATGGACGCCGATTTGCTCATCTTTTCTTCTGAGCCGGAACAATACATGCTAACACAAACTTTGAGCTGCATTCTCGAGAGCCGCGCGCGGAGGGTTCGTCGCCACTTCGTTTCCAGCTCCATCAGTCCTTGTTTTAAACTCCCAGATAAACTTGGATGTAATTATGAGTGGGAAATGATGGGAAAGACCCGCTCACCTCTGCCGGACCGGCCAAGTCGAGTTGGTTCAGCTCTTTCCGCTGCTGCTGCTCCATGCTGCTTTCTGTTTGGGACATGATGGGCTGGCTAATTCCGTTATTTCGCTATGGACACGAGTAATCCCGTTTAAAATAGGTCCGAAAAGCCGAAAAAGTATATAGGTTTGATTGGGAAGTTTCAAAATATTGCCCAAATAGAGCAAGCACACCACGCGTCATTCACGGCCCCCGGCTTTTCTGTTGTCACTGTTCCCGCAAAACGGGCCCGGATATAGACTATCGCGAGACTTCAGACGTGTATGACGTCATTTGTACACTAAAAGGGAAATGCAAATCAATCTGCGCGTTTATTGCTATATCTTACAAAATTTTACTTTCATAAATTAAAAAAACAACAACTTATTTTTCATTTTCATAAAGGTGTTCATATATATTTTAAATTATTTTAAAATCGCTTGCAAGACATCAATAGTGTAATACGTTTTAGTTCATTTAATAAATTTAACATAGTGTAACGTTAATAATCCACTTATAATTATATTGTTTAAAATATTTTGACTTTATTCCTGTAAATGTTGTCTATTCTGTTAATTTTGTTGCAAAATTAAAAAGAAAAATCAATAATGTGCCACATATCTTTTGAAAATTTGCTTCTATTGTCCTCTTTTGTAAGTCGCTTTGGATAAAAGCGTCTGCTAAATAACTAAATGTAAATGTAAATGTAAATGAAGCTGTCTATCTAACGTTATACAAAAAAGTTTGTAAATCTATATATATATATATATATATATATATATATATAAATATCTTGGGGATGTCCATTGTTGTTTAGGAATGTTCATTTTGGTAAGAAAAATATCTTTTACTGTCACCAAATTACATACAGAACTTAATTTAGTAAACAAAAAACCTGTTTATTGTTTTTTAAAAAAGTAAATCAAACTGTATATCTAAACAGTTCTTCTAACTACTATTAAAATTAATACAATTTAAATCTGTTTAATGATTACTAATTATTTTAGTAGTGTGCTGATTAAACATGTGACAACATGCCCCAATAGCATTGTTGAGTTAAACTGTCACAATGGGTAGCTGATTCTTGTCTGAATGCATGTATGTGTGATCACTTGTTTCAGGCTATTACAAAAAATAATAATAATAAATAAATAAATATGTTATTAGATAAAACAGAATTCACAAAAATTATCCATGTTTTTTGTGTTCAAAACCATTCTAAAGACAACAAGCACTTTTGACACGAATCTTTGTAGCTGCTAAAATAAAAGCTTGTGACAACTTTCCCTGATCTCCCATTTACCATGGTGCTGAATAATTACACTGTATACCATAGTATTCACATTGTCATGTAAGTACTGTGAAGTATGCTGTGATAATACCATTATGCTTTTTGTTTTTTCCCAGTTTCCTCAATGCTTACACCATAATAGTATATTTCCTAGACAAAAACAAAAAACAAATAACAATGGAATGTGAACAGGACTCCTTTCCTAGGGGGATTAATATCATAATTTGAAATCAATTTCCTATATCCCAATTTTTATATTTTTAACAGGATTCCTAAATGCACAAACAGAAAAGTGGATCTTTTATAAGAAATCAATTATGGTCACCAATATAGGCTCATTTAGTGTTTTTAGCGCACTCACGTCCATCTCTTTAAGCTCGCGCGTGAGGAATCTTGCGCCGTGTCAAGCGTGCGCGGCGTCTCGCGCAGCAGAATTAAACGAGCTCATTTTTTAAACACAGACACATGTTCCATTTTCAGGTAAGTGCTTTCTTTCTTTACAAAATGCATGTCGAAACTTCTCTTTTCAAAGAAAATGAATCTAACAAGTGCTGTTGAGAAGATTTACACTCAGATTTTGATAGAAAACTGCGGCTTTGTTTTTCGACCCTACAGTTAGCGAGCTAAAATTGTTTGTGAGGCCTTACCGTCAGTTTTTTCTGGTACTGATACTGAACAAAACGTAAAAGCTTCATGAGATCTATAGTAGCCAACTGTCCTTAGCAAATACCCGCTGTTTTGAGTTTAGTGTGGACCAGATGTGTGATATTAAACCTTTGGCCTTGTTAGCATGTTAGCGAGGCCGTGCTAGTACGTCAACTAACTGGGGCAATGTAAAAGCACTGGGATCACTTTCATTTTCCAAACATTTTTAATTTATCTCGTCACTCTGAGAATGATGTTTCAGGGCGAAATGGATTCTGTAAGATTTTTGATTCTCTGCAGTTTTCTGTAACATTAAATGTTACTGCACCTAGCAGTTTGCATACTCAGTATTGGGAACATGTAGTTATAAACTGTTTCTAAGAAGTGATACATCATTTTAGTTGTTAAATACCTAAATAATTAAGATTAATGTCCTCCAACACTGATCATGTCGGTTTTTGGTGAATACAAGGACAATATTTTACCAGTGCATGTGGCCACAGCAGCATCTTTCCTTTAGACCACTGTTTTCCACTTCCATAGATCGCCCTACTTTTTTATGACATTGAAAATGTATATATTTAATCTATTGCTTCTGTATTATTTTGCAGTCTTTTGGCGATGACTGCACCCTGGAGGAGGAAGGGTTGGTAGAGGAAGAAGATGAAATTGACCAGTTCAATGATGACACTTTCGGTGCTGGAGCAATCGGTAAGTTTTTCCACAGTCCTTACACCTAGACTTATGAATTTCCCCAACAAAGCCTACTGTATTATATTTGATACATGGATTTCTAATGCCTCCAAATTACCAATATGATTAAAACTGCTGAAAAAAACCTATTGTACATGATCTACTACATGCATTGTGGCTACTAATTGATCATTTAGACTTTTTTAGCAAGTAAAAGCATTTTAGTGTAGTTGTAAAAATGTCCACCTTCAGGTTGTGGTTCATGTGTTTTTCTGCTGTGAAATCTTTACAGATTTTTATAAAGAAACATAAGAAGACTTTTATATTATTTTTAATATTTCACAATTTCAAGAATAACATTTATTGGACTAAAACAGCCTGTGTTTACTTGATTATCCATACACCATTTTTAGAAAAGTCGTGTTGAAATATAAGGGTTTTTGAGGAAGGTTTATTTGTCCGTCTCTTAATCATCATTATGTTGCATTGCCGTATATGTTTTGCTCCCAACATTAAAAAAAACTTCACAAAACTAAGCACTTAAATATCATTATACTAACTTCCAAACTTTCTTACTGACTTTTGAACTTTTCAGACTATTAAATTTTCATGTTACTTTTTGGTATAATTATCAGCAACTCCACCAAATTGCATATTTTTACTCAGTTTGAACCTCAAAATTGAAGTTTTTCCTCCTCGACTATGAGCTTCATATTCTTACTGTATTGTAGTATATGAGTCATACAAGCCTGATGCATCAAATATGATAAAATACATTAAACGTACGCTTATTTTGTTAGTAATGTTACACGTCAATACATTTTTCTGTGTATTATTTCATGTCTCTGACATGGTTAAGATTATAACTACATCTAAGTTACAGTGGCATATCAGATTGTAACATTACCTCATATGTTTTCCTCTCCAGATGATGATTGGCAGGAGGAGCATGCCCGCCTCGCAGAGCTCGATGAGCGGGTACGAGACGGGCTTCAAGGGGCGGGTGACACCTCCTCCGTTGACCTCCCTCCCGCTGGCAGCAATGCCCACCCTTCGGCCCTCCCTCAACCCTCCTCTTCCTCCCAGCTTTACCCTGACATAGATGAACGGGCTAGCGGTGACCTTGCAGAGTCACTGACTCGCCTCATCTTGGGCTCGGATCCTGCTATTGCTGGAGTGGGCACCGCCAGCTCGGACAGATCTCGCCTTTCTTCAATGCTGTCCGCTCGGGCCCCTCAGCCCTCGGCATTAGCTGGACAGTCTCCTCTGCTCATGAGCTACCAACAACAGCAGCGGCTCCTGCACAGAGGGCCGGCTCCTCTTCCACAGGTTTGTGTGATTGTATCTCCATCATATTAAGCCATTATTGATATTAGTTTGTAAATGTATTTGTCAACATGAAAATGCCATCATCAGGATGTGGATTGCAGCAGGTAACTTTACAAACAGATATTTTAAGGGTGTGGCAATATGTTACATGTTTGCCACATGTAAAATAGGGCTGCACAATTAATTGAAATAAACCCAAATTAGTCATATTTTTGAATTGCAAAGATTAGGATTTAATTAAATAAATATATATTTTTTTATTCTTTTTTTTTTTTTTTTTTCATTAAAATTACAATAGTAATATTTCTTGTTTTAAAATTTTTATTTAATAATGATAATTATAATTGTTAAAGTTCTAGGGAATTAAAGTGTTAATGACCATTTTTAACAGAAAAAAAAATCACGATTCATTTTTCCCCTAAATCATGCAGCGCTAATCTAAAACATATCAGCTAGAGCCATGTATTAACATTTTTAGATTATAAAAATAGAAGTCTAGTAATCAATAAAATGAAAGAATTTTCTTATAATTTAAATTATATAAATGCATAGTACATTTTACTATGTGTGCATAGAATCATAACACAGATATACAACAGGTCCTGAAGCCAGGATTTATTAAACAAATATGCACGTTGCCATAGATTTAATTACAGAAAAGTACGGAGACCCCTCTGTTGGAACTTGATGCATGTTTTTTTTTGTTCTTTGGATTCGAATTGCATGTTTGGTCTGCCTTATATGAAAGTATCTAGTGTGCACAAAGGTGGATAAAATAACATTTAAACATGTAGGAGCCTTCAGGTAAATTTAGCAGCATGCTTGGCTTTATTTTATGATGCGTCCAAAGAAAACAATGCGGGTTTGTCACTGTGTTATTTATTTTGCTGCTCTAAAAGGTAATTACCAGTATTTACCTTTATATTTCCCCCCCATAGATAAATTCTCACAGTATTTGGGAGAACAGTATGGGCTTCAGTCCTGTTAGTTCTGGACTCGTCACTCAAAAAGAGGTAAAGCACGTGTGTGTGTGTGTATATATATATATATATATGTATATGTGTGTGTGACCCTGGACCACAAAACCAGTCATAAGGGTCAGTTTTTTGAAATTGAGATTTATGCATCATCTGAAAGCTGAAGAAATGGCTGAAGCTTTCCATTGATGTATGGTTTGTTGTGACAGGACAATATTTGGCCGAGATACAACTATTTGGAACTATTAAATCTGGAATCTGAGGCTGCAAAAAAATCTAAATATTGAGAAAATCGCCTTTAAATTTTTCAAATGAAGTTCTTAGCAATGCATATTACTAATTAAAAATGAAGTTTTGATATATTTACAGTAGGAAATTTACAAAATATCTTCATGGAACATGATCTTTACTTAATGCCCTAATGATTTTTGGCATAAAAGAAAAATCACTAATTTTGACCCATGCAATATATTTTTGGCTATTGCTACAAATAAATACCCCAGCGACTTAAGACTGGTTTTGTGGTCCAGGGTCATATATATATATATATATATATATATATATATATATATATATAATAGAAAAAAAATCTTTCTCAGATTTGCTTGATTGTCTTTCTGTGCTGTTCTTCTAAACTTCTCAATTCACTACTCAGGACAAAACGCTTTTGTCCATTATCAAAGAGGTTGGGCTTCCCAATCGGCCTCCCACACTCAGCAGAGAAGAAGGGCGAGATTTGTCCGAAAGGGTTCCACCTCCTCGCTCCTGCTCACCTGTGATTGGAAGTCCACCTGTAAGGGCTGTACCTATTGGAACACCTCCGAAACAGCCCATGAGTCAAGTCCACAATCAGCAGGTTCGATGACATCCAAAATTACATAATTTATGCATTAAAATATTTAAGTGTTGATATGTATGCATTTAAGATTTCTGGGTGATGCAGTGATTCACATTGAATTAAAGTGGTTCACTGACTGTATGTTGTTGTTTTTTTCCTTCAGAATAATCACCCTTCAGCCGTTCACGTGAGAGCCTCTGTGCCTCTGCGCTACCCACCTCCCTTCCCTGAGCGTCTGTCCCCCAACAACCTCCTCAGCATCGCTGTGAGTCCCAGATCAGTTTAGAATCAGTCAACTCCAACAGCCTGATGGTGGTGCTATAATACAGTGGAAAATTTTTTTTTTCCACACTTTGATGTCTGTTTGCTCATCCTTGAGGAGGCTCTCTTAAAGGGGACATCTAATGCCTGACTTGCTTTTGGGAGGAAAACAATCTGGTTTCATTTTGAATGTTTTTGAACATAACAGTATTAAAATGACAAATTACGCTAAACCCTTTTTCTGCTCTCTCAGAACTCACCATTGTCTCATCCTCCGTTCCCTGCTGGTGTTGGTCCTGTTCTTTCTCAGATACAGAGAGCCCAACTGCTCAACTCTCAAGTGAGTTAATGATACATTGGTATTAGTATACACCATTTAATAAGAGTGATTCTAGAGTCTAACAATAGAAACATGACACTTTCTTTCTGTCTTGTGCTACACCCTTCAGGTTGGTCAGTTCCAGCGTGGTCCAGCTCCTCCATTATTACAGGGAGGTGTCGGGGGTTTTAGGCCTTTCTTTGGGCAGTCTGGTCCTAGAGTGGGTCCACACGGGCCTCCTCTCAGCCACGCACCCATCCGACACAACACCACCCACCTCCACCCGCAGCACCGCAGGATGCTCAACCAGAGGATGCAGAACAGAGGTTCGGGGTGGGTACCATCAGTCCTCTCTCTGGACGAAGCCTCACTTTGAATTGACTCATGTAAATGTTTCTGTGTCCCTCATACACTCAGTGATCACATCGGCGGGAGAGGTGTTGGAGACAGGAAAAACCGAGATCCTTACAGCAATCTGATGACACAAAGAGAGAAGGAATGGGTAGCGAGAATCCAAATGATGCAGCTTCAAAGCACCGATCCGTATCTGGATGACTACTATTACCAGGTAATCACTTTTTTACCCATACTTACCCAAGACTGACATTATTTTAACTGAAAACCTTTGTAATTCTTCAGTTTGTTAAACTTTTAGACAAGGCTTGAGAAATCAGATTTTGTCTAGCATCTAGTTATTTTCTAATACTGCTGTAGTAGCTTGGTTTTTTTTTGTTTTTATTTGAGCAACATCTTTGTAAAAATGTATTAATTCTTGTTTTGCAGAATTACTATGAAAAAATGGAGAAGCGTCAAGAGCGGGACAGAGACAACAGGAAGGAGCACACCACCAAACTCATCACTCCTCAGGTGGCTAAACTGGAGCACACTTATAGGCCAGGTAAAAAAACAGCACATATCAAAATAGTCTAAAAAAATGTGCATTTCAATCAGGTCTATTATTTCTGTTCAAATGATCTAATACTCTGTGATTGTGTCACAGTGCAGTTTGCCGGCTCGTTAGGAAAACTCACTGTCTCCAGTGTGAACAATCCAAGGAAAATGATTGATGCCGTGGTGACCACTCGCAGTGATGACGAGGTCAGCACTCTTTCCCCTTCACTCCTTTTTCATTTTTCAGTCTTTTTATAAAACCACTTGTTCTTGATATGCACTTTTTTTTGGTTACTTATAAGTGGAACCTTTTTTTTTTTTTTTCTTCTCTCCAAAAATGCAAAAAAGAACTCAACAGATTCTCTCTGGTCCTAGTAATGCATTTTTTCTTCGTGAATAAAGAGTTTATTCAAAAGGTGCATGTTATTATGGTACGCTTTCTTTGTACCAATGTTCTTAGTCATTTTACAGGAAAAAAGAGAAAAGCAAGTATGGAACAAAAGACGGCAAATCCTTTACACTGTGGAGAAGGTAAGAATGGAGAGAGGTGAAGCTTTTGTAGCCATAGTATTTTTATTTTGATTCAGGTGATTAATTTTAAAAAGCCCGAATTATTATTATTGTAGTCCTAATTTAGGGCTCAACACTAAGGATTTTTTGTCTACTAGCCTAGTCAAGTCATTGGTTCAGATTATCATTTTCCTGCCAAAATTTTTACTGGCCACAAATAAATAGTTATTTTATGTTGTTTTAAGAAAGTACTTATTGTTGAGCTCTGTATTTAAATCAATATTCCACAAAATATACTAATGAGTATAATATGTAATGCAGTATAACCTGTATATATTTTTTTTTTATGCAGATGTACAGTCTATTACTAGAAGTGCAAGACTTTGAGAAGAAGTTCTTGCAGACCCCTGAGCACCAAAGAGATGCCCTGCTAGAACAGCATAAAACCCACACGCTGCAGCTCTACAACTCCCTCCGAGAAAAAGAGTGGGACGACCGGTGAGTGCGACAGGAGAAGAGCCACATGAGCACATGCTTGTTTGATTGACAGTGAATCTCTCAGATGAGTGATGAGACTCAAGTCCAATCCTGGATATTTAGACTGCAATTCAGGAGTTTTTGGCTATTTTTGGATAAGCAAAAAGTGAAAGCAATGTCTACCTAGTTGAGAAATAGATTTATGATCATATTTTTAAATAAACTTGTGTGTGAAATATCATAGTTTGCTGTAGTCAAGAACTGTGTGAAATCACTGATATTGATATCAACGACTGAAGGTTTGTGATCGTAACAGTCCTACTTTGCATCCTTCTGCAGAGTGAGCGATGAGCAGTGCTTGATGATCATGTCTGTGCGTAAGGGGAAACGCCTCATCTCCAGACTCCTCCCCTTCCTGCCACAACCCCAGGCTGCTGCTGTTCTCATGGGAATAGCCAGGAACCTTCCAGCCCTGGCCAAGAAAGATAAACAAGACCAGGTACAATCACAGATTAGTGGGTCTTTGTACGCTCTCAGTGAAGAGAATAAGATGTGGCAAGTTCTATAGGTTATGATTAGCACTAGGAAAAAGGAGTCTCCTCATTTGCATGTACTCTCTCATAGGTACTGTGTTGGTTGGTAGAGCCAGTGACAGCAGTAATCCAGTCCATGTCGAGTACCTCCCTCACTGATCTCCTCCAGGAGCTGCAGGGCAGTGAAGGACAACTTCCCCTTGTGCTGCAAAATAAGGTTTTGCTGTCTAATTTGATTAGTTTTTTTTTTATTTTATTTTTTTATGGCAAATGTGCTTAGTCTCCTGGCTTTTTGTCAAACTAAACCAATGACATTTCAGTAATGTATGTGTTGTGTTTGTCAGTTTGGCGTGACGTTGCTCTATCTGATTCTGAGTGAAGGAGAGAGGATGCAGAGCTCCGATCCCAACTGTCAGCTCATGGATGATAACCGCTGGTGAGCATCTGTCTTTGTATTTTTGTCCATTTCTACTACATGCATGCTAGGTATCCCACAGGTTTTCATGTGTGAATGTCGCTGGTGTTAAAGTATTTCACGATGATTTGATTTGTCCAGTTTTTTTCTTTCTGTTTCCAGGACTGAGTTGGTGTTCTCTGTGACGCGGGAGCTTTTGAAGGTCCCGTCCTCTGCGCTCTCATCACCGCTGTTTACTCCTCCAAACCTAGTGTCACTGTTCTCTCGATATGTGGACCGCCAGAGACTCGAGCTCTTGCAGGAGAAGCTACAGTGAGTTTGTCCTCCAAAACACACAAACTCAACATTTAAAATGGATATAAGACAATAGGACTGATCTATATTTATAAAATACTCAATATTTGAGAGATATTACTTGTGTGTATATTTGTGATTTTTATTATTGTCGTTTTTAATATACTGAGATTAATAGAAAAAAAGTATGTGTGTATATGTGTGTGTATATGTGTGTGTATATATATATATATATATATATATATATATATATATATATATATATATATATATAACATAATGCTTTTTTTACTTTTTATTTTATATTTTTTATTTTAGTTATCACAATATAAAGTGCTTTGAGTGCTTAGAAAAGCGCTATATAAATGTAATGAATTTTTTTTATATACAGAATATATTTAACAACATTTTTACTTATATACACAAAATGTCAATATCATTTTTACATATTTAAAAATTGCACTTCTATTTTTAGAGCAAGTAACATTTATCTGCAAATCAAATGTTATTTATCTATTTAATATATGCATGCATGCTTGGTTAAAGTAAGCATTTTTGCAAATATATAATTGTATGTTCAGTATTGCGCAGTCCTAGTATACATGTTTTATAATGTTGTGTTTTTGTGTTCAGTGTAAGATAGATAGCAAAAAGGGAAGAGATCAGGTCATTTAGGCCTTCCATTTAAATTAACTTGTCTTTTTTGTTTCTTTTTTGTTTACAGGATCACAGCCCTGTCGAGGTAGAAGTGACTTCAAACGTGGCAGTTGTTGAGAGACTGACTGTTAATGTATTTGTGAATGAGCAGTTTTATGTGTGATATGTATTGGAGGGTGAGGCCAGGTCACTTTTCCTTTCTCGTTATAAGAGTCACAATAGATAAGAATAATGTTTAAATGGTAATAAACTGTTGTCCATAGGTTTGTCAATAAAGGCGATCAGGTATATGTATTTTAGCTTCCATTAGGGTCAGCTCTGAGCAGAGGAGCCAGGAAAGGGACCGCATTTCCCTGTGAAATGGCTCGATCATGACAACATCCAACCTTATTTATAGACACATAGATTTGAGGAGAATTTTGCTGTACATTAATATCTTAATTTTCTTATATGCTGCAGCTTGTTGTATGTTTGCAAAAGAGTGACTGTGCAAGTGTGTCTGTGAGTTTAAATGAAGGTTTAAACAAAGGTATTCTTCATTTTTAAATATCTTGACATGATGCCTGTGATAAACATGAAATTAAAAACTTTCTATTATACAAAGATTGGTGTATTAGTGTTTTGATCTTGGTGGGGTTTCTTATACACCTGGAAAACCTGGACTTTTCTAATATATTAGTTACCTAATATATGTGAACTTCCTCCCAAATTATCATTACTATATTGCATTGTTTTACTGACTAATTTTCCTTAATTACCATTGTCCTCAATGGTGATTCCCACTACAGTAAAAAAAAAAAACTTTTTTTTAACACTTATACAACAAATTTTTCCATGATGTGTGTAAGGGTGGCAACACTTACCCTAGAAAACCTATCCTTATCCAACTTTATCTCCAAGAAGTGACAAATATTCAAAAAACCACCATCGTGATAAAATCACGTTCTTAATAAATATATATATTTTTTACATATAGTGAGACTTTCTTTGTGTGTGATTTGTATTTTTGGCCTGGAGGTCTTCGTTTCTTTGTGCAGAGAAGACTTTGTAGCTTACATGCTGATAAGCCTCTGATTCCCTTCAAGGTCATAACTGTTGTCAACAGAGGAAATTTCTGTCCCTTTTGCTTAGACCTTGAAAGTGTTTCTGTGCAGACAGAGTTAGAGCTTTGATAAAAACACAAAGATATCGCTGCTCATTTCTTATCTTCTCTGTCTCTTACTCTTGACAATTCTGCTGCTTGGTTTGAAGAAACAGTTTGGCCTATCACAATAAATAGGCTATAACAAAATATACAGTGTAGATCTGCAGGTATTATTGTGGGAAAAAATACCATTTAGCTTTTCTCTACAAAGTGTGCTGAAGCAAACTGGTTTGTAACGAGAGCTCAGGGAGGAATCCTTCTAGCCATCTTATCAGCTGACCTTCCTAATACACATTCTTCCAGAGAATTCACTTGCACTACAAGAGCCTTTTTTATAATCCAAATGTTAAAGTGATTTTTAAGAATTTTTAGAAAGTTATTTCTAATTTGAGTTCATTTTTAATTATTTTTAATCAACATTGTCACTACTGTCGATCTAACTCTTAATATTTCTTTAAAATCATTATTGCTTATTAGAGCTTCACACTTAGTTTTGGTAACCCAGGATCATTCTAAAACCCGGGTAAACGAAATCCTGGTTTATCTTGCTCCACGTTTCACACTGTCCGGGGTTAACTATTAGTCCTGGGTTTTCATATGCTGACGTTTCACAATGTACGTTCCTAAACCCGGGTTAACGTTCTTATTTGCATATTTGCGGTGTCAGTGTCACTGATTGGATGAACGCAGCACGCGACTGTTTACGGCTAGCATTGCGTCATCATATTTTAGACTGCTGACTGTACATTATTATCAAGTTCTCCAGAATGGACTTTTTGGACTATAAAGGTAAGAATGAAACATTCTTTTCTTCATTACAATTCACGTGTTTTTCGTTATCATTTGACATTTTTCCTCTCTAACGCTGAAAAGGCTGTTTATACGCAGTGTTTCCGTGATTGTCCGGAAAACCCCCCCAGCTAAAACCAGCCTAAGATGGTTTTCTGGTCAAGCTGGTTTTAGCTGGTTGTTCCAGTTTGTGTCCCAGCCTGACCAGCTAAGGAAGTTACTAAAACCCCTCTAAAACCAGCCTGACCAGCTATGACCAGACTGGATGACCAGCTAAAACCAGCCAACCAGCTAAGGCTGGTTAAATTGAGATATTTTTGATGAAATCCGAGAGCTCTCTGACCTTCCATAGACAGCAAGGGTCCTACCAAGATCAAGGCACAGAAACATAGTAAGGACATCGTTAAAATGGTCCATGTGACATCAGTGGTTCAACCGTAATTTTATGACGCATGCCATGATACTTGTCATGGAGCAAGTGATGAATTTCTCAAAGAAGTCAATGAAGCTTGAAAAGCAGTTCCAGATGACAAAATAATACTTTATTGAGAAAAGCAACAAAGCTGAGATAACGTTCACCGCATCTGAGTCTCTGTCCGTCGGGGCATCCGTTTTTATACATGTTCACGCTAACCAAAATTGGTAGTTCCGTTTTTTTATTGTTTATGCCTGTCTGATTTGCCACAATTAATTACTAGCCCACCTGGCCCATTTTTTAATGGTGGAATTTGGCCAGATCCACCATTTTTTAAAAACTTTTATTCTACGGCCTCCTATTGGTTGGAGGTGGTCACATGAGACATACATCAAACCTGATTACGTGTACCTGTCATATCCTGGAAATCACTCAAAATTCATAGGGTTATTTAAGCTCACTGGTACAATCCAATGGAATAATCCAGTACTGCCCAGTGGATGTCCCCTTAAGACAATCTGTATTAAGACATCCAGTATTGTAATAATCAGCATATTGATCAGTCTATTGATTCCTCTTGAGGCCATACATAATATTTTTGAGTAAGGTAACACCATACTGAGTAAAATAGCATAATATATAATAAGAAAACACAATATACTCTCCATAATGGCACTAGGGTGACATGGAAGAGAAGAATTGTTGGATAAAGTCTTTTTTTTGTGCACAAAAAGTATTGTCGTAGCTTTGTAAAATTACGGTTGAACCACTGATGTCACATGGACTATTTTAACAATGTCTTTACTACGTTTCTGTGCCTTGATCGTGGTAGGACCCTTGCTGTCTATGGAGGGTCAGAAAGCTCTCGGATTTCATCAAAAATATCTTAATTTGTGTTCCGAAGATGAACGAAGGTCTTACGGGTTTTGAACGACAAGAGGGTGACTAATTCATGACAGAATTTTCATTTTTGGGTGAACTATCCCTTTAAGAGCAGGATTTAGGCCCGCGGTTGATTGCAGTGTAAAAAGCCCTATACTTACTCAGATTTTACCCAGTCTGCTCAACAAACATAAGGTCTCTAGTGACAGAGTTGTTGAATAAACATATATAGTGCCCTTCTTTTACAGCAAACACCCAGACAAGACTGTGATTTTCTCTTTTGCTTTCTTTTATTCACAGCTGAAAGTGGCCAAAAATCACATGCATGTTTATATCAAAAGAAAGCACAAAAATACTTTAGTTACATGTTTACTTCATGTAGTAAAGTCTGTAGACATGCACACCCTACTGTTACTAAGCATATACATTTTATTGTTAGTCCAGCTAATCTAGACTACTATGAACTGTAAAGTGGTTCTAGCTGGTACTTGTTTCAGTCAGTGCATCTCAGAGACTTTTCCTGTAACTTTTCCTCTCAAATGATTTCAGAGTATGGTACAGCTACAGACACAGTTTCGAGATGGTGCAACAGTATCTGCAGACACAACATAAGCTGCTTCCTTATCATTACGATACGCTGCTGTATCAGTACGACAGAACATAACCAATTGGTAAACTGGCTTCTGATACCCAATGGTCTCCAGAAATTCTTCTAGATTTGGGAATGATTTGATGATTTTCAGAAGGCCCCTGGAGATATGAAATGTGGCATATGGATCAAAACTTGACTGATCTTTGTGCGTGGTCACGTAAATTTTACCAAACTTCCGCTGTCCGTGAGCAGTGACAATGATGCGGTCCACGTTGCTGTGGCCTTGCTGGCATTTGTTGTGTTCCTTGATGTAGTTTGGCAGCATATCAGCTCGTGGTGAATTCAGATTGCCCAGCAAGTAGTAGGGAAACTCCACATCTGGAAGAAGTTTCCCTTTACGTTTAGTGTATCTGTTCTCAAAGAGGTGAAAGCCGAAGACTGCCTTCGCCGGGTCACATGCCAGGAACATTTCGTCGTCATCATTAACCCAAATACAGTCTTTAGCAAACCAGTACAAGAGCTTGAGTCCATGTTTGGGCCAAGGCTGACCGAATCCACACTCTTGTAGTTGGGATATAGTTGTGATTTTTTGCGGCATGGGCTTCATCTGATGGAAAGATGAAAAGATAAACAAATGTTAATTATTAAATAATAATGCATTAAGTATTTAAAGGGATAGTTCACCCAAAAATGAAAATTTGATGTTTGATGTTTTGGGACATCAAATGTTCAGGACTGAACTCCCATGAAACGTGTGAAGTTTGGGGCAGATCGGATATTGCTTGCCTGAGTTACAGCAACTTGTAACTCTTTCCTCTCTATATGCACCAGACACTTTCTTATAAACCCTCCATGTTACAAGGACTTAAGATAACACAAATGTTTACTTGTGAATGCACAACAAATCATATTGCACTACTTTCTTCTTAACCTTAAATACCTCTATTGCACAATATCATGTACAGTTATTATGTAAGTACTTGTATAGTCTGTGTTAGGTTATGTGTATGTATAGTCAACTGTTTATAATATATGTATAGTCAGATTACCAATTCAGTACGTTAGCTATGTAAGTAAAAAAAACTGTTCTTAGGTTATGTGTATGTATAGTCAACTGTTTATAGTATATGTATAGTCAGATTACCAATTCAGTAAGTTAGCTATGTAGGTCTAAAAACTGTTCTTACGTCTAGTGTTGTATGTTTATATTTGTTTATTTATGTAGCACCGTGGTCCTGCGAGACACGACATGTCGTTCCACTCATGTCCACACATGTAGCGGAATGACAATAAAGCTCGACTTGACTTGACTTGACTTGAACTTCCTGTTTCATGTCGAAACATCAAACTTTGTCAGGCAGCCAGGGACACGCCCCTTGACGAAAACTCAAGATCTTCGCAATTTAGCATCGCAAAGGCCTTATGATTACACTCAGCAAATTTGAAGACGATCCGATTAAAGCTGTATGAGGAGTTCGTTAAAGTACGAGGCCTGAAAATGACAAAAACTGCACAAAAATCATACAGGAAATTCAAAATAACGTACTTCCTGTTGGGTTTGGGATTTCGTACCAGGAGACTTTTTTGTAGGTAATGGTGTGTTACACGTGTGTACCGAGTTTTGTGCGTGTACGTGAAACGTAGCTCGAGAGGCACTTCGTTGAAATTTTATAGGTGGCGCTATCGAGCCATTTTGCCACACCCACTTCTTAAACAGTTCTGATGCGTGTCCAGTTCTGATGCGTGTGCAAAGTTTCACGAGTTTTGGAGCATGTTTAGGCCCTCAAAAAGGCGATTCACTTTGGAGAAGAAGAAGAAGAAGAAGAAGAAGAAACGGAGCAATTCCAATAGGGTCCTCACACCATCGGTGCTCGGGCCCTAATAACTCTTTGAGTGTAAACGGAAAAAGAAGAATAAAACCCAAAGGCTACTGTACCTCTTATCAAATGTAGTTGTAGCTGCAGAAATCTCTTCTGTGTTGTTGTTTTGCTCGCCACAGCAGGAGTGAAGTAGGGGAGGAAAAGAAGGGAAATGCAAGCGAATGAAATTGGGCGTGTCTTTTTTAAAACATTCTGGTTCCTCTGACAGTTGTTTTGAGTGCATCTGGTATAACTGTTAATTGGTACAGTTGATATTATTTCCATGAAGGTAAAGTTAGGCACATTGCATTGTGGGATGCTGTATTTCTATGGCAGTGAAAAATACAGTGAAAAAACAATAATATCATGCAATATTATTACAATTTAAAATATATTTAAAAATGTAATTTATTCCTGTGTTGCAAAGCTGAATTTTCAGCATCATTACTCCAGTCTTCAGTATCACGTGATCCTTCAGAAATCATTCTAATATGCTGATTTGCTGCCCAAGAAACATTTCTGATTATTGTTGAAAACAGTTTTTGCTGCTTCATATTTTTGCGGAAACTGTAATAATTTTATTTTCAGGAGTGACTGGTGATTAGAAAGTTCAAAAGAACAGCATTTACAAATCAGTTGAAGTGTAAGTGTGAAGTAACTCTTGAAGTGTAAGGGACTGAATTTATTTTGGATGAACAGGAATGTTTGGTTTTAACTACTTGTGTCTTTAGATCCATACTGCATTGCATACACTGCATTTCTGATATTTTGCATGTAATGTATCCTATTAAAATAATGGCCTGTTATTTCTTACTTAACTTTAGGTTAATGTTCATGACTTCTTCCTTGATAACAATACATAAAAAATCCAGTTTCAGTTTCTGTACGCAGCAGGAGGTTGGAGTTGTTTTCCACCCACTAACAGAGGCATGAAGAGCTGTCAAAGATGAACTACAGGTGCAGTATCCTATGTTATATTTGTCTAAATTGTATTGCGTTTTTGTTAACAAGACTTTACTGACATTATATGATCTATTTAAACTCCACACTGGATATTGTTGTTGTTAAACTACACCAGATATAGACATGTATAATGTTACAAACGATTTCTATTTCAAATAAATGCTGTTCTTTTAAACTTTCTATTTATTAAAGAAAACTGATCATGTTTTCCACGAAAATATAAAGCAGCACGACACTTTTCAACACTGAGAATCAGAAATGTTTCTTGAGCAGCAAATCAGCATATTAGACTGATTTCTGAAGGATCATGTGACACTGAAGATTGGAGTAATGATGCTGAAAATTCAGTTTTGCATCATAAAAAGGAATCACATTTTAGTCTATTTAGTCTATTTTAAATTGTAGTAATATTTCACAATATTACATTTACTTATTTTTATGTTCTAGACACAGAACGATGCGAGTAAAAACGCTGAATGAACTGGCCCATCTAAGAGACTCTCTGAGACATGGTCTCAGTCTGCTGTGGTGGTTTGCTAATGAATGTGTTTACATAAGTGGCAACGGCAGGATGATTGCACGCTGTGACCCAAAAAATAAATACTTTGGCTACCACCCGTTCCATAACCTAGATGGACTTCTTCCTGATACCAGCTTACCGTACTATGAAATGGGCAACCTCCACCATCCGGGCGCACTGCCTCTTTATGTTACTAAGTATTACCACGGCAATGCAGATAATAGCAACACAGATCGCATTGTTGTTTCGGTCGCTTCAGACTGGAATGACAAATGGTTTGACAGGATTTATGTGACACAGCACTTGAATCAGACGGCCTTCAACCAGACCTGCACCTACCGCATCAACCAAGGCCTCATCAGGATCATTCAAAGCCTGTAATGGTCAGATTTCATAGGACAAGTTAAGATCAAGCAGCGCCGTAATCTACACTTTCGTTATTGACATTGTGTTATGTGTGTGTGTTTTGTGTTATCTTTATTAGTGTCATGCAAGTCAAGTTTGTTATATTGAATATTATAAACTGGCATCTGTATATGCCATACTTTATATTTCTGTGAATATTTTATAAATAAAGCTAATTTCGTATCATATACAAAAGCTGAGCATTTCCACTGCTATTGTTTAGGGGGAAAAGATACAGTTCATTTAATACACATGAATCCTTTGTGACATCATCCAGTAGCAAAGAGCCTTTATCATGCAGAGGTTAAATAGTAACACAATGCACATTTCAAGGTAATTCAAAGTTAAAAATATGATGTAAAAGTGAATATATAAGTTCATCCAAAGTTTAACAGGAAGTGAGAGAGCAGCTTACTATGTAGGAAACAGAAAGTGAGGCAGACAGACAGCAGTGTGATTGCATTCAACATAATATGAGCAAACACACACTTCACTAGCCACACACACTGGACAAAGGGACTAATTTGAATCATGTTTGATTTCATTACCCTTTACTTTGCCAGGACAGTAAATTGATGTTCTTCCATGCTTGCTGGGCATAAAAATACTGTAAATTTGAGCAATAATTTAAGCATACATTTATACACCATAATCTTTACAAATGCACAAAAACAGGAACATTGTCCCATTTTTGTTGTGAGACGGGAGATAAATATGTTTAACTATTATCAAGAATTCTAACCTAGCATGAAAGTAGCTGGATTTAAAAACATCAAATGTCTTTATACCCCTTAAAGTGTTGATTTTGGCCCATCACCACTGTCTAACAATAAAAAACAAGTCGTAATGTCATCATTTTAAATTTACAGTCTCTTAAAATATTTACACTCCTTTTCATTTGGACTCAGCTGGTTTAATTTTTCTCTCCATCAGACTTTTCCTTTCTCTACACTTTTTTTACAGAACCATAATAATATTTTATATGAACATATTGCTATTTGCAGCTCTGGTTGGATGCCAACTGCATTTCATTGTCTTTGTATTTGTACGCTGCACAATGATAATAAAGTTGAATCTAATGTAGTCCAATCTTCAGCTAGATCTTTGAATGCATCATCGTTGATAACAATGGATGCTTACTCATGTAATTAAACTAATGACAGTTTATGTAATTAAACTAAAAACTTCTCTATAGTAACACACACTAGGCTAGTTCTCCCACTAGTTGCTTGTATTTGTGTGTTGCTGTAGTGATGAACAGAAATTCATCAGTGTGGAAAGAGAAACACATTGGATCATGTGTTAATGAGTGGATTTACATGAAAGCTAATTTGCAGTAAATTTCGTCATGTTAAATACTTATAGTCTTCATATTATATATTAAAGCATATACTGTATATTATTCATATTAAAATTGATCATCAATAGTTAAGACTTGTATTCATCACACAAACATAGATAAAGTAGTGGTTTTTAGAGCTTTGATAAATAATCACCAACATCACAACAAATTGAAACACATTTATACAAAACACAATTTCATGGTGACTTTAATATCAAATCTTAAAGTTTTACATTTGGTACCTCTAAATGTTGAATATTTGTTTACATCATTACAGTGACCATTCAAAAGAAATATGTGATGCACAACATCGTAAATATATAAAGTCAAGCATTCAAAATTGCGAATACAAAATTTGCTAGAAAAACACACAGCAGTTGACTAAACTTTCTTTGCCATTTTTAAAAGAAAGAAGAGAACACAAAAAAGAGCAACAGTGCACAAATCAGTGCGAAAATCAGCTCAGTGCTGCAATCATAGAAATCCCATGTAGATTGGTGTGACCTTTGACCCTGCAGTGACTGAAGTGATTGAAGTGATCTGGAGTGTGAGTGTATGTTGGAATTTTGATGAAAATACATCTGATGACGATGTATCTGGTGAGGATGTATTTGATGAGGATGTATCTGATTATTCATAATTTCTCTCCGGAAGTGTTGAAGGTTCAACATTTTAATTCTCTTCAGAAGATCAAGGCTAATGCAGTAGGTGTGATTCTGGTCAAAGTTCGTCTGATCTGAGTGCCGTGTCACATAAATGCTGTCGAACCTGTTCCAACTTGAGTTAAAAGAAACAATGATGCGATCTGTGTTGCTGCTGTCTGACTGTCCTGTGTAATTCTCAGTGACATAATCAGGCAGACGAAAAGACAGTGAGCCAGGGGTTCTCAGGTTGCCCACTTCATAGTATTGGTTACTGTAAGGAAGAAGTCTACCACCATTGTAGAATCGATGAAAGCCAAAAGCTCCACTTGCAGGGTTGCAGTGTGCAGTCAGACGTCGATTGGAGTCAATCTGAACACAATCATTAGCAAACCACCACAACAAGTTCAGACCGTGTCTGGGACGCGGCCGACCAAACTTGGTCTCTCTCAGATCAGACAAATTATTCAGGGTTCTCACCATATTCCTGACAATCCTGTTAAAAAAACAAAAGACAATAGCACACTTGCAATGATCGTTTTTTTAGTATGAAATATACAATAAAAAAGAGCAACATGTCAAAACAAAAAGAGCCATAAAGGGGCATTTAAAAAAGTAAAAGTGTGCAGTTATTTTCATTATTTTGATGCAACACATCATCGGATATTGGTCGCTTACGCAGATCTCTGCAGCAGTAGAAAGACCGGTCCTCTGAGACTCTTGAGTGAGATGAGTGAGATAAGTTAAAAATCTCAAAATGTAGCTTGTATAAAGATGGATTCTTTCAAAGACTGAATTTCCTTTTTTTAAAAGAACGTCCCTGAAAAGCATGTGGAAGAGAAATACATGTTAAAATGATGGAAAACACAAATATACAAAAAAAAACAAAAAAACAAAACAAACAAACACATTTTTAGTTGGCAAAAGCAGAAATTTTCAAACAACAGAAAACAACTGAGTGTGTCTTTTGTAAAATAACCAACCAATTCAGTAGAGTAAGAGAGACGAAAAGCAATCTAAACCTTATACTTTTTTTTCTTTGCCAATTGTAAAATTGTTACTTACACTTATTGCAGAGATGTATTTTGTGCTGGTGTTGAGGAGAATGAAAAGCTCATTTTCTGCTGAACCAGATTATGTGTGTGTCCTTACAAAACCTACTTTGACTTGGTTGTAGTAGGAAGCAAGGCTCTAGGCCTATAGACAGAGAGATAGAGAGATAGAGAGAGAGATTCTATAGGCTATATGCAAATGTAGCATATTTTGGTCCTGTGTGCATCATTGATAACAGTGCATATTTGCTGATGTAACTATGCTATAGAAATGGCCGTTAGCTGACCTACAGGTGGTACGTGTGATTGTGTGTTTCTGTTGCTGTTTTGATGAACAGAAACTCATCAGTATGGAAAGAGAAGCTTATGCAGAAACATTAGAGCAGATGAGACAGATAATGAGGACATTTAGATTAAAGCTACTTTTTATATTGTATAATACACTACTTTATACTATATAATGGGCCTGTGTTACATTTGCACTCAGATTCAGATTTCATATTATAAATGATTCATATTAAAATCTATTATCAGCATGGGATAAAATGTATAGTTTTTATTATATTAAATATATTCTTGACAGTTCACATTAAGTCCACTGTTTAAACTGTGAGGCTGGGAGCTGAACATGTCCTCCAATATTCAGATTGTTGTTCGATCTATATGTTTTTTAAAAGATAGATTCTTCTTCCGTCAACCTGAAATATTTATAAATATCATTGTAATAAATTATTTTTTAGAAATCCAGTGATAAACATGCAAAGCTCAACATCATGTCTTATATTTATATAATGATGAGCATATATTTATAATCATATTTATTTATCATATTTATTATATATTTATTCATTTAGCAGACACTTTTATCAAAGTGATTCATTCAAAAGAGATAAGCTGCAATATCTACATATCGAAAATGATCTAGACAATCTATTTTATAAATACAAGAACAGATAAGCAAAAAAATGAATAAAATGCAGATCAGCACAATTTTTATTATTTAAAGTTTTTAATAGTTGCTTTGTTTGAAATCATATCATGCAGGAATGGATTTTTTTTTCAATTAAAACAATTTCAGAATGCTCATTTATTTTATGGTCAAATATTTTATCTTTCCATTTATAATGTTTACTATCATCACACTAAAAACATCCATATTTGCCATGAGGAAAATCTGAGCATTTTTAACATTAGTTACACATCAGACATCCACGAAGCATAGACCAAACAGTCCAGGATCAGAAATAATGGAATATAATTGGATTTGTTTGCCGCAGAAAATGGGCAAACAAATCCAAACCAATAAGCTGAAACAGAAATCAAAGCAAACCAGGTAGAAAGTCACAAACCACACGAATACAAGAATGCCCAGAATAAAAGAACTCATTCAATTTCACACAGACCTTTACATCCATTTGAACTAATATAGCCACACCATAAATATAATGGACATGTATGTGATGCAGCTGATAGTCCAGTAAGAGTGACTTCTTCACTTCTTCAGATGAAATGGTGTCTGTAGGATCCAGTCTGCAAAGGTGAGCATATTAACTCAGTAATGGTGGTGCTGTCTGATCTTAACCTTTCTGATGAAATCTGGCCATTCCAAGCTTTGAATTTTCTCAATGAGGCCTTGGCTGATTTGGTAGGTGGAGTTCTCATCGAAGCATCCCTGACCTAAATGATGTGTCACGTAAATCCCTGTAAACCAAGTTTTATTCCACTTTGAACGGACTGAAACAACAACGCGATCTGCGTTGCTCTCACGTACATATCGGTTATAATTCTTAGTAACATAAGGAGGCATCGCGCCCGGACGGTGCAGGTTGCCCATTTCATAATATGGTAGGTCAGTATAAGGAAGAAGTCCTTCTGAATTATGGAACGGATGGAAACCAAAATCTCTGTCTTCTGGGTCGCAGCACGCAATCATCCTGTTGTTGTCAATCGTAACACATTTGTGAGCAAACCACCACAGCAGAATGAGACCATGTCTGGGATACGGCTGACCAAACTCAGTCTCTTTTAGATGGAACAATTTTTTCAGCTTTCTTGGTCGAGCCATTCAGTGTCTAGAAGAGAGACAGAAAAACTAAAACTAAATAGGACTACAAAATATGAATATACTGTAAACTAGGTTTTAATTTCTCTTTAAACACACATCCAACACTCAACAGCCCATTACTACTCAGAGTCTGAAAGGAAATAGTGCAAAACAGTTTTATACAGTATGTCACAGCTGTCTGGCGTATTTTTACAAAAAACAACAATATCGTCTATGAAGTTTACATGATCCTATGATGTCTGTGAAGTTGTAAACAAATCTTTTTAACAAAAAGCAATAAAATAGCCAGGCAAATAAACATTAGGATACTGCACCTGTAGTTCATTCGCTGTAAGAAGGATCTGCGTCTGTGACTAGTAACATGCTGTTATTCTTCATATCTCTGTTAGTGGGTGGTGCAAAACACAAACCTGCTGTGAAACTAACCTAATTCCTTTTGTTGTACTAGTATCAGAGGAGGATCAGTGAAATATTCTGTGAAACTAAAGTATAGACTCGTGAATGGCAACCTAAAGTTGAGTAAGAAAGTACAGGGCAGTCATTTGCCCATACTTAAAATGGAAAAATATGCAGTTGTTATAGGAATTAAAACATTTCCAATTGTTTTTGATTCAGCTTTTAGTAATTAAACAAAAACGGCTTGAAGGAGTGTTTGATTTCTACAACTGGGAAAGTGAAACTAAAGCAGACTGACAATAGTGTGGGTGTGTCTATTCTAAGACAAGAAAAACACATACACAATAGTACATTTTTTAAACCGTAGTGTCTTGCGAATCAACTTTGTTATATCGCATGTTATAAATTGGTATTTAAAATGCATGTCTATATATGTCACTGTTGTGTTTCAGTAAATATTTAGGTTTATTTTTAAATGTCAGTTTCTGTATCAAACCCTTATGTTGTGGCTACAAAAAAGTTATTGACCATTTCCAATTGTTATTGTCCAGGAAAAAAGGTACAGTTCAATGAACACATATTGGCCTTTTTGTGACAACATACCCCAAGCGTAAAGAGGAGTTTTGTGTAGCAGTTTGTGTCAGCTTAAGTAGTAATTGCATGTATCTGTGCATGGAATGAGTAATTCAAAGTTAAAATATGAATAAAAGCTCTTAGATAAGTTCAGACCTTAGTTCTTCCATAGTTGAACAGGAAGAGAGAGAGCAGCTGACTATGTAGGAAACAGAAAGTGAAACAGACATACTGTATATTCAACATTTGTTCAACATCAGAGGATGATCCTCACAAATGTATCTAACAATTAAAAACATACAACAATATTGTCATTTTGACACAATCTTGGACATCTTTAGTTACTAACACATTTGAGTTAGCAAAACTAAACTAGGCCTCATTTTTGTGACACTGATAATGCATGTTTGCTGATGTCAATGACTTCACGACAGGAACTATCCTATAGTAACACACACTAGTTGACCTACAGGTTATACCAGTGTGGAAATAAAGACACATTACAGCAGGACAGTTAATGGGGAGATTTACATGAAAGCTACTTGATATTAAACTGTACAATGTCTCACTCATATTCAGATTTCATAGTATTAAATATGACTCACATTAAAATGTATTATAATTTATTTGGGTTTACAGTTTATACTATTAAATATTAAACTTGTGGCAAAGTTAATAGACCAGTTTAATCTAATGTCAAACAATAAGCACAACTGTTATGAATAAAGAGACTAAATTACTATAAATCTGGGCATAACCACACTGATTGGGATGTGCCACCCAATATTCAAATTAATATTGTTTCTTATAGTTTTACTTTAAACATTAAAAAGTATTCATTGATAAACATGCAATCTTATTTCATATAATTAACCTGTAAAAACATTCAATTCATTTTATTCAAATAAAATGAAATAAACAAAGCTTCATAATTAGCTAGTATAACAAACAACAGTGGATGAAAACTATATTTTCATTGTTTCAAATACCAGACAACAGCAGCAATGCAGATCACAATAAACAATGCACAAGTTAGCAGAGCGCACCGTTCTTCACAAGTGGACTGACTCTGAATTGGTTGAATCTGCACTGACTGAGGAATGTCTATGGATAACTGTTCAGAACGATTCGTGCGTCCTCTGAGGAAGTCTTTACGGCTCAACTCTTGAATGTCGTTCAGAAGATCAGTGCTAATGCAGTAGGTGTGATTCTGGTCAAAGTGCACCTGATCTGAGTGCTGTGTCACATAAATATTCTCAAACCTGTTCCAAACTGTGTCAAAGGAAACAATGATGCGATCTGAGTTGCTGTTGTCTGAATATCCAGTGTAACTTTTTGTCACATAATAAGGCAGTGAATCAGTGGAGTGCAGGTTGCCCACCTCATAGTATGGCAGGTCACTGTAAGGAAGAAGTCTGTCCCTATTGTAAAATCTATGAAAACCAAACGCTCCGTTTTCAGGGTTGCACTGTGCAGTCATATGACCATTAGAGTCAATCCGAACACAATCGTGAGCAAACCACCACAACAACTTCAGACCGTGTCTGGGACGCGGCCGACCAAACCCGGTCTGTCTCAGATCAGACAAATTATTCAAGGTGCTCACCATGTTCCTGACAATCCTGTTGAAAAAAAGTGCACTTTTAATGCAATAAATGTTATAATATTATGTTTTTTAATATAAAATGTACAATTACAAAAAAAAAACCCTGCAAAATGTAAAACCAAGAAGGAACATGAATCAGTTCTATATCAGGACTTTATTTAAATCCATTAATTTCATCATTAGTTAAATTTGTAGAAATGGAACACTTGTTATTCATAAAGTTCAGTCAATCTCCTGCTGTTTACATGTTCATTTATTAAACATTTGGGCTAATTTGATCGTGTTTTCAGCTTCCAATAAGAGTATAGTACTCTCAGCTTGGTTTTTGAATCTATGCATTTGAATATTGAATCTATACAGCAGATTTTCTTTTTAAATTTAAAGATTTAAAGTCTGTTTTGTCCTTAACTGACCAAAACCAAAAAGCAAGCTCAAAAGGAACTAGATAAAATGCATTTACAGACACTGATCACTTACACAAAGGTTATATATAAAAAGTTGTGTGTGTGTGTGTGTGTGTGTGTGTGTGTGTGTGTGTGTGTTTGTGTGTGTGTGTGTGTGTGTGTGTGTGTGTGTGTGTGTGTGTGTACATGTATATAGAAACATTAAAAAATGATATGTCTTACCTTGTAGAAGCCAAACCAGATCTTTGGCTCTGACTACTTCATTTATATGACACGACAGTGAACTCATGACGGGAACCAGTTGCCGTGGGTTGTACATGTGTGTGTGTGTGTCTGTTTCTGTTTTGATGAATAGAAACTCATACTAAGGAAAGTGAAACTTGCAGAAACACATTAGAGCTGATGGGACAGATAATGTCTCACTCATATTCAGAATTCATATTAAATGTTTATTTTGTTATACAGTATTCATAACTGTTATCAACAACATGTATTATAGTTTATGATATATTAAATGTCTTATTTCTGTTTTTAAACTGATAGAGTCTCAAGGTTTTATCTTCTGTCTCCCTCAATCAGAAATGTGACCCTGGACCACAAAACCAGTCATAAGTGTCAATTTTTCAAAATTGAGATTTATACATCATCTGAAAGCTGAATAAATAATAGGATAGGATAATATTTGGCCGAGATACAACTATTTGAAAATCTGGAATCTGAGGGTGCAAAAAAATCAAAATACTGAGAAAACTGCCTTTAAAGTTGTCCAAATTAAGTTCTTAGCAATGCATATTACTAATCAAAAATTACGTTTTGATATATTTACAGTAGGAAATTTACAAAATATCTTCATGGAACATGATCTTTACTTAATATACTAATGATTTTTGACATAAAAGAAAAATCAATAATTTTGACCCATACAATGTATTTTTGGCTATTGCTACAAATATTCCCCAGCGACTTAAGACTGGTTTTATATATTATATCTTAAATTTATAGAATGATGGACATATTTATAGTTACATGATAAACATATAGATTATACAGTTATTTATTTAGCGGACCCTTTTATTCAAATAAGCTATTTGTCCAAATGGAAAGCAAGAGGAAAATTGCAAAAATGAATGCAACAGATCAGTGTTGTCACCAAATTTCCGGTAAGTAGGTTATTAAAGAAAAATGTTGTCTATAGTGTGGTGTACCACATGTTAATAATTTTGGTTTAATAGTGAAGTGATAAGTTATATAAACATAAAATGAATCCAACTTACCTTACTGAAGTGATGGGAGCATACACACACACACACACACACACACAGACAAGTTGCAGAAATTTAAGAACAAAACAAACAATTAAAGAGCATTTTTATAGGAGTTTTGGTAAAACACATTTGCAGATAATGATCACTTACACAGAAGTACACAAGCAGACAGATCTGTCCTGATCCTCTAGGACTCTTGCAGTGAGATGACTGAGATCTGATCTGATCTGATCACCACATGTTAAGAATTTTGGTTTAATAGTGAAGTGATAAGTTACATAAACACATGATAAAATGAATCAAGCTTACCTTACTGATGTGATGGGAGCATTTATACCCTGACACGTCTTTGTGTGGGTCATGCACAGATCTGCAAACAGAAACTGGTGTTGTTCTATATCATGTGTCAGGGGAGGAGTGACGCCGTGGTGAAATTTTTGTTTGCCAAATAGAGTGCAATCAAAGAATCAGTCATTGAGGATTCCAGTATTTACTCCACACACATTCACATATAATCAGCCACCTGTCAAGTTCAAGAGCAAGAAACATCTACAGTCTATATACAGATAAATTTATTAAAAAACACACAAGAAAAGCTTGCTTAACAGCTCAAATTAGTCATATAACATGAATCAGAAATAATAGTTATTAACGTTTCTGTTTGTTGCTTTCTTTAAAAACGAGACCACATGCCAAATGTACATGTTTAAGTGTATTCATGTATGAACAAAAATCAGGAAAGGGTATTTTATGATGCTTAAACTTTCATTTGCACATGGTTGGGTTACAGTTTGTTCTGCAAGGGATATACTTAACAAAGTATGAAAACGGCGCCAAGCCTCCCTCACATTCTTTGTACCTGTTTTCAAGGGCATTTAATACTACATGAAAGAGAGGATTCATTTGCACAAACAATAAAAAACAATCGCTCAAATGTGAGATTACAAAGTAATTTTATTTCGAACCAAGCCAGAGAAATATATATATATATATATATATATATGTGTGTGTGTGTGTGTGTGTGTGTGTGTGTGTGTATGTGTGTGTGTATAGAACAGAAAGAAAATCAGCAAATAACTAAAATGCGTGATTATAATAGGAGACAGATCATGAATAATAGTGATGGGAGAAGAGAGGCTTTTTGAAACTTCTGCTTCGCAAAATGAAACCCCCCACGCTGGTAACATCTGCTGGTTAAAGCCATCTAAATGCATTCTACTCAACATTTTTTAAAGAATTTCTCGAGATCAGTTATATTGCCCATCGTCAAACTGCTTTCAAAACAGTAGCCTAACCTTTGGTCTGTTTGATACCAACGATGATACTTCATTTTTTCAAACCAAAACATTCACAAAGGTTTCGAATCTTCCTGAATTTTTCTTTTTTCAAACTCACCCGTCAGTAACAGATACTTTAATCAGTTCTATATAAAATACAGTAGTATTATAATAATAATAATCATCATCATATAACAACCACGGACAGAACGAGAGAATGTTATGGTAATTTGTGCACCACCAGGAATTGCCTTTAAAGGAACACTCCACTTTTTTTGGAAATAGGCTCATTTTACAACTCCCCTAGAGTTAAACAGACGAATTTTACCGTTTTTGAATCATACCGTACCATGGGTGCAGCAGGCGCAATGATATGATGCAGCGCTTGAAAGTAGTCCCCAGCAATATCATACCTTACTAGTTTCTGGGCTTTGGCCTATAAAAATGCATCATCCTGCTGCACTTTATAAGCATGAGATGATCGACATGAACATGTGCATGTGACCTAACTGAAATTTATAAACCCACAAGCCAGTGTCATACAATTTAACCCTATTATGTAATATAAAATATTATTATTATATTAATAACTGTAAACTGCAGTGAACATTTTCTGGGTTGGCTTGGTTTTGAAAGTCGGTATAAATAATGACAGAATTTTTATTTTTGTGTAAACAATTCCTTTAATGCAGTGGAATTAGACAATTAATTAAAAATAAACATTTAAGTAAACAAAGAGAACACAATGCATTGTATTAATTATACATGAAGAAGCATAAAGCTTCTCATCTAGAGCAAATTAATGATAAAAAATGAGCCATGTATGACCCAAATCATATTATTTGTTTTATTTGAACAGATTCGTTTTTTATTTACACTTGCCATTAAATGCATTTATTGTGGATGAACAGGAATGTTTGAATTCAACTATGAGTGTCTGTAGGATCCAGACTGCACAGATGAGCATGAGCTTAACGACGACCACGCCGTTTACGCCGCTGCTGGATCTTCACCTCCCCGATGAAATCTGACCATTCCATGTTCTGAATGATCTCAATGAGGCCTTGGCTGATGCGGAAGGTGGAGTTCTCATCGAAGCGCCCCTGACCTAAGTGATGTGTCACATAAATCCTGTCAAACCATTTGTCATTCCAGTCTGAAGCGACCGAAACAACAACGCGATCTGCGTTGCTCTCACGCACATCACTGTCGTAATTCTTAGTAACATAATGAGGCATTGCGCCCGGACGGTGCAGGTTGCCCATTTCATAGTACTGTAGGTCAGTATCAGGAAGAATTCCTTCTGAATTATGGAACGGATGGAAACCAAAGTCTCTGTGTTCTGGGTCGTATCGTGCAATCATATTGCCATCGTCATCAATCTCAACACATTCGTCAGCAAACCACCACAGCAGAATGAGACCATGTCTGGGATACGGCTGACCAAACTCAGTCTCCCTCAGATGGGCCAGTTCATTCAGCGTTCTCAGTCGGACCATTCTGTGTCTAGAAAACAGACAGGGGAAAAATAAATAAACTAACAAACAGGACTGGGTTGCAGGATAGGCCAATGGATAGGACAAAATTGCAGGACTATATCAAATAGAATGAATATCACAAGTGATGGTGTAATATGTATATTAAATTTATTAAAATTTATTACATAATATAACCTAAAATATTATATTATTTATATGTATTGCATATGTAATATAATATAATGCAATAATAGGCCTACATATTGTTTTTTATTTCAGAATGACAATAATAGAGCACTAAAATAATTCTGAGAGAAACTTTAGTTATTTGAAGAAGAATTAAATTATAATATTTCTTATATGTTTGCCTTCAGCTTGGCACATATTTAAAATGTGTTCTGTGTGTCTTTTATATATATGTATATATCTTCAGATATTGATTGCATAAACAAGTGTGCAGGGTACAGATGAAAATGTAAATCAAAAATGTAAAACAAACCTCACAAGAGTTTTGTTTAATTAATTAATTAATTAATTTATTTATTCTGATTTAGAGTTTACATAAACCGATTTAATCATTTAAAATGTCTGGTTTTACTGGTTTTCGTGATTTTTATTTTATTTTATTTATTTATTTTTTTTGCTTGACAAAGTTTACCCACTCAAGCTCACTTATTGTTTATTTGGTTAGTCAGTTAGTTAGTTTTATCTAGTCTTATTCCAATCTAGTTATATTGGACCAACAAGTGGACACGTAGGTTTCGTTTCTCTCTAAACGCACACCCACAGTACAGCTCATCTGCTACAGACTGCAGGCAGCATATCAACGCAAAACATTTACACCACAGCGGTTTGTCGTTGTTTAATAAAGCATATTTAATCAGCAATATCCCGAGAAAAGTTTAAAACGATCTTATAATGTAATTAAAGTTGGTCTTAGTAACAAAAAACAGTTCAAATCAGACAAATAGACAGAGAATACTGTACCTTATTCATACGTATGAAGGATCTGCGTCTGTGTAGCGCACGCGCTCTTATTATTATTCATATCTCTGGCAGTGGGCGGTGACAAACAAAAACTTGGACCTACACCAGACTGACGAATTGCAACCTTAAAAAAAGTCCAGTCTTTTAAATGACCTACTAAAATAAAATAAACAAAACAACAACAACAACAATAATAAAATAAATAAAAAAATGTATAAAATACATTTTAAAAAATGTAACTGTTACAGAAATTAAAACTGTTCCTATTGTTTTTGATTCGACTTTTAGTACATAAATAATTGGTTTTTATTTATTTTATTTTCTCAAAGTGTTAAACAATTAAAATAAAGATAGTCTAGTTTTCACTGAAGGAGTGTTCGCTTTCCACATCTGTGGAAAAGGGGAATAACCAGGAAAGTGAAAGTAAAGCAGACGAGGAAAACACACCATAGTCAATAGGAACTACCATAGTAACGCACACTTTGTACTACAGGTTATAAGTAAGTGTGTGTGTGTGTGTGTGTGTGTTACTGTAGTAATGAACAGAAACTCCTCAGTGTGGAAAGAATTGCAAAATGTCATATATTCAAATTTTATGTTAAAAATGTAATAATATTACATATAATTCATACTGAAATGTATTATAATTTATTAAGATTTATAGTTAATGACATTAAATATTATTGTTGACACTTTTTTCACTTTATGGCAAGGTTACAGTTAACTCACAGGCTGAAACAGAAGCTCAGTGGACAAAATGACTCATTTGTTTGCAAAATGATTGCAATGCACCAGTGGAAATACCTCTTTGCATGGCAAATCCATCAACAGCCCTCTCCCTTTAGGTGAAACCAGTCTTTCGTTTATAGTGCATCAAGAAATGTGATGAGACATTCTGTATTGAGCTGATAGTTTGTATGTGGCAACACACAGCACACATGGTGATATTGACGCCCCTCTGACCTAGCACCTCAACAGTGACCCTCTGCCCAATAAATGTTCCTGCCGCATCTCCTCACTTTACAGAGGTTGAAGCTGGCTTCATCCACATAAATTAATTTGTGATGTGCCCCTTCAGCTTCAAGTACATTATTCTCTCTCTCTAAAAAAAAAAAAAGCAAATTCATAGAGCAGTTATTCCAGTTGCATGTAACTGTATGGTATAACAATGCATTACAATAACAAATTCGAACAAAGCATTTCAAAATTGACATTACCGTAGACACAGTTTGTTCTGCCAACAGGGCAATACAGTAAATCTGAAATACACAGTGGTATACAGTCCCTGCAAACATGTCCTTGCGGGGCCCATGCTGGCTTTTTGCAGGCAAGGTGGGCGTAAGGGCCAGCCCACACCGAACCTAAACAGGCACAGTGCGGTCTTGGCCAGGCAGTCCGCTGGGGGCCCTTCGTCTAGCCCTAAGTGGGCCCGTAAAGGGCCACTGCAGGCTTGTTTGCAGGGGTAACATTGTGACTTACCTGTTGTCATTTTGAAAAATGACTGGCAGTAGATGTCACAGTGCTCTGACTCAGAATGGGTTGGATCCTTTTTCCAGCCTCTCTAAAGGACAAACTATGACATGGTCAATAATTATTGCCTGAATTTCATTCGAAACTTGAGCTGTATTTTCTCCTTTTACAGTAACACAGCTCCTCCACCATGTGTGCAAACTTCTCTTTCTCTGGCCCTCTGCCATGGTCTTTTACTCTCCTTCCATGCCTTTGGCCTCTTTGAGCCATACTTGCCAATAACAGGGCAGAGGTGGACTCTTTTGTAGAGGGATAAGGATTGATTGCTGATTGAAGCATTGTGCAAACAAGTTTCACGCAGCTGCATTAGAGATTCATAATTATGCAAGTACGTTCTATCTGCATAGATGTTTTCCTTTTGTTCAACACAGTGAATCCAATAGAGTTTGAGGCTTTTCAATGAGATCTGTGGTGACTGTTTTGACAAAGGGTGTGAAAAATGCGTGAAACAAATGAAAAAGTGTTAAGGCATTTGCAAGAGAAGACTTCTGATGTGATGATGAAGATCAAGTGGATCCCAGTTTCATCTTAGCAAATGGGAAAAACTGTAACAGACAAGTTTACATTCTTAAAAAAAAATCACACAAACACAAGTCTATGGTTTTTGGATTTTTAATTCTACACAAGGTAATACAAAGGATATATTTCAAAGAATAAGCACAAGAAGTACAGAAATTACTGTAAATCAAGACAATGACTGGGATGTGATGCGTCGCCCAAAATCTTAAAATCTTAAAATTTATTTACATCATTGCAATCAACCATTAAAAAGAATGCTGTGATAAACATACAACCCTCAACATCACACTACTACATAATAATAAGGATGTGTTAATAAATGTGCAAAAGTTCATTTAAATAAGCAATGACTCAAAGTAAACAAATTGCAATTTTCAAAATTAGCTAGAAGAACAAATAACAGCAGATGAAAATTATTTTGTTTTCAACCAAATATAGACAGCAACACCAGCAACGAGCAGTAACAGCAGACCACAGCAAATCATTGCACAGCGGCATTTCTTACTCTGACAGGTGTTTGTCTGGCTGTGTTGCACTGACTGAGGTATATCTATGGATGACTGTTCAGAACGATTTGTGCGTCCTCTGAGGAAGTCTTCGTGGCTTAACTCTTTAATGTCCTTCAAAAGATCAACGCTAATACAGTAGGTGTGATTCTGGTCAAAGTGCACCAGATCTGAGTGCTGTGTCACATAAATCTTCTCAAATCTTTTTCTCCCTGAGTCAAAGGAAACAATGATGCGATCTGTGTTGCTGTTGTCTGAACGTCTTGTGTAATTCTGAGTCACATAATAAGGCAGTGAACCAGCAGTGTGCAGGTTGCCCACCTCATAGTATGGTAGATGAATTTTAGGAAGAAGATCATCTCTATTATAGAATCGATGAAAGCCAAATGCTCCATTTGCAGGGTTGCACTTTGCAATCATACGACCATTGGAGTCAATCTGAACACAATCATGAGCAAACCACCACAACAAGTTCAGACCATGTCTGGGATACGGCTGACCAAACCCGGTCTCTCTCAGATCAGACAAATTATTCAGGGTTCTCACCATGTTCTTGACAATCCTGTTGAAAAAAGTTCACTTTTAATCCAATAAATGTTATAATATTGTGTTTTTTTTATATAAAATGTATAATTCCAAAAAGTGCAAAATGTGAAACCAAGAAGGAACATAAATCAGTTCTTCATCAGGACTTCATTTAAATCAGTTCATTTCATCATTAGTCAGATCTGCAGAAATGGAGCTCCTGTTATTCATGAAGTTCTGTCAATCCACTGGTGTTAACATGTTCATTTAGTACAGTTTTTTTCAATTGCTAACAAGCGTTTACCAATACTTAAAGTACTTTTTCTAAGCTCTTAACACAGCAGCACACCTACATCACACAATTAGCCAAATAGTTAATTTTCTGGCCAAAACCACATTTTGTTCAATAAATATAAACCTTACATTTAAAATTCTGAATACCCTTTTCTACATAAACAAACTCTACTGTATCAAAACACAGCAAACCTGATTCAAAATTGAGTCATTCGGCCAAAACATTAGCACTAGTTCCTATCCAACGGAAACATATAGTCAATCATAGCACAGTGACTGTCAAAATACTAACAGTTGATGGCTGTACAAAAACGGCATTACTTGTCATGTTTCAGTTCTATCTGCATATAATAGACAATATAAAAATCCATAGGTTTTTTTGTAATTTAGCCTTCAGTTTACCTTCAACTGAAACCCATTTTACATTTGTAAGTGTTGAATGTGTTCATTCTGGGCAACATACTATCTAAAACTGAATGAGTCATTACTTAGAATGTACAATAGAAAAAAATATGCAGAAATTCATTTGGAAACTTGATTGAAATTGCTCTCCAGTGGGTGGGGGTTGGATGTGCATGGTGCCCCCATGGTAGCTGATGCCAGTGATCAACAAAAATTCCAACATAGCCTACATGGCCTTTGGTTACTATGCAAACTTGTTTCCATCACAGAATAAAAAAGTAAAAACAGTAATTGTGACCTTTTTATCTCACAATTCGGACTTCTATTATTGGAATTACGAGTTTACGTCTTGCAGTTCAGACTTTATCAGAATTGTGAGATACCTTAAATTCACAATTGCAAGAAAAAAGTCAGAATTCTGAGATAAAGTCACAATTACCCTTTACCCTTTATATTCCATGGCAGAAATAAGCTTTCATAGGTTCCACATGTGTAAGGGGAAAAAACAAATAAACAAACAAACTGCACAGTCCAACACACATTCTCACTCCTCTCCCCTACCTCTTCTCTCTTTTTCTGATCCAACTACTCCTTTACCTCCTACAACTATTCCTCTCCCTCTCCCAGGCATTATTTTTTTCTCTTTCTGATTCTTTGTGTTGTTCTGCATCCATATTGTTGATGTAATGGAAAGAGCTTCAACACCTGCTATTCCTCCAACAGAGACTGGAATCAGCTATTTCTAAATATTTCAGTGATCTGTTACTTAAAAATGCTTATCAGTTGTTACAATATTTTATATAGAGAGATTTTTTTCAATACTTTTGAGCTGCTGTTGTAGCAGAAGTAGAAGCTTTATACTATATTTAAGGTTTGGAACATTAGGTCTTCATTTCTGACATGCTGTGTTTAAGCATTTGTAAATATGACTAAAAAGATCCATGATTTTGGTTTTGGGCAAGCTGTATGAAAAGAAAATGTAAGCATTTTAGAAACATGGTAATTGACTGCATATTGTGTGAAAACAACACAAATTGTGTTAATGGTATGGTCACAACAGATGGATGTTGTGCTAATTGTGTTTAGAGTTTTGAAAATGTGACTAGAGATTGGACAAAAGGATGTTAGCAACTGAAAAAAACTGTAAATATTTGGGCTAATTTGATGGTGTTTTCAGCTACCAATAAAGAGTACAGAACTCTCAGCTCTGTTTTTGAATCCATTCATTTGAATCTTCAGTCTATTCAGTAAATTTGAATCTATTCAGCAGATTTTTTTTTTTTTCTCTGAAAAGCAGCACATTAAAGTCTGTTTCACTCTCAGAAATAAAAGTGCAAAAGTTGTCACCGGGGTGGTACCTTTTCAAAAGGAACATGTTTGTACCTAAAGAGTGCATTTTGGTACCTTAAAGGTGCATATTAGTACTTAAAGTGTACATATTAGAACCTAATAGGTACAAAAGTGTACCTTTTGAAAAAGGTTGCAAAGTGACAGTGTTTGTACCTTTATTTCGGAGAGTGTTTGTCCTAGAGTGACCAAAACCAAACAGCAGGCTCAAGAGGAACTATATGTAAAATACATTTAAAAATACTGATCACTTATACAAAACTGAGAAAAACTGACCTTTCAAGATTACTTCAGTGAGATGAAGGGTTAATCTGTAAATCTATAAAAGTGCAAAGGTTATAAACAAAGTTCAGAATCAATAAAAAAGTATATATATATATATATATATATATATATCGCCGAGTATTGTATGCGTATATCACTCCCCTAGCGATAGCGACATTACGGAGCCCTTGTCTTAGTCATAGTCTTGCCTTGTTTTCCTTGCCGTGTCTGACCCTGCCCGTGTTTCCTGGATTTACCCCTTTGCCTTGCCGTTTGGACTGTGTTTGCACCCCGCTTGGATTATTGCTCTCGTTTATGGATTATCTCTCTGCCTAGCCCCTTTGGATACTGTACGCCGATCGTCGACCCACGCTTGCTCCACGGATTGCTGTGTCTTGCCCTTACCATACCTGTTTGCTGTGTACCGACCCTGCCTGTCTGACCATGTTTTGTAATAAAGCTTTGCATATGGATCCGCACGTCTCACGTCTCATCAGCCCCGTAACAAAAACACACTAGTTGTCCTACAGGTTGTACGTGTGTGTGTGTGTGTTGCTGTTTTGATGAATAGAAACTAATACTATGGAAAGCGAAACTGACAGAGCAGATGGAACAGATAGTGAGGAGATTTACGTTAAAGCTACTTCATATTAAACTATAATGTCTCTCTCATATTTAGGTTTCATATAAAATATTGATTTTGTTATACAGTATTCATAACTGTTATCAACAACATAGGATGCAATTTACAGTTTATGATATAAAAGTCTCAAAGTTTTATTTCTTGATCTGAAATATTTCTCTACATTGTAATAAATCTTTAAAAGATTCCAGTGAGAAATGGCGAAGCTCAAAATCATTTCTTAGATTTACAGAATGATTAACATATATTTATAATTACATTATACACATAATAGCTTATACAGTTATTCATTTAGCAGGCCCCTTTTATTCAAATAAGCCATTTGTCCAAATGGAGCTGCAATACACAGCTTCAAAATTCTAAACAAACAACTATCTTCTGCTTCTTATCAGAGAAGGATTTGGTGCACTTGTACGTGATAAACTGAAGCGGTTGCATAATATCACATTAAAATACCAGTTTATACTTCAGAGATTTAACTTAACTTCAGTTCCTCATGGTGGGGTAAGTTAAAATGCTGGCTCAATTTACCCCACAGCATTTAGCTCACTTTGCCACATAGATACCATTTTGGAAAAAAATAGATACATTTAGCCTAATGATTTGCATGGTTTTATATGCTGTTAAATCACCTATATGCATCATAAATATTTTTAGACCTCGATAATTTTGCTTAGATGTAACAGTCTATAGCTACATCTGTTATGCAAAATTTTACTTTGTCAAGTTTTTAAAGTAAATGGGTGCCTTCCACTCTTCCCATGTGTTTCTCCTTTTCACAGTCTGGCAGAAGTGACGAGTTGTTCCAAAATACAGTCACGTGACAGTAAAAGTGTACAGTTGTCAAGATACAGGGGGTAGGTCAGCTTACCCACTGGCTCATCTTACCCCACTCTCCCCTATGTCTGATACGTCACTGCTTTACTCCAATAAATATTTAGGTTCATTTTCTAAAGTCAATTTCTGTTCCAGACACTTAAAGTTTTGACTACAAAAAACTACTGAACATTTCCAACTGTTATTGTCCAGGAAAAAAGGTACAATTCAATCAACACATATTGGCCTTTTGTGACAACATACCCCAAGATTAAAGAGGAGTTTTGTGTATTAGTCTACAGTAAGCAGAAGCTAAGTACAACTGCATGTATTTGAGTCAGAGGTGAGTGTATAATAGGCACCTTAGTTCATCCAAAGTTGAACAGGAAGAGAGAGCAGCTGCCTATGTAGGAAACAGAAAGTGAATCAGACAGACAGCAGTGTGAGTGTGTAGTTTGAATCATATTTAATCATTTACATCCAGGCTTTTTGGGCATTCGCTGTTTAAAAAAAACTACTGTAATTGTCATTTTTGCTCAATATCAGAGGTCTTGATCTTGATGAATGTATCTAACAATAAAAACATACAACAATATCATTATTTTGAAACCGTCTATTGAAATGATATCCAATCTTTTGTTGCATCTTTAATTAGTAACACATTTTAATTAGCAAAACCTTAAAAGGACTTCATCTGACCACCTCATTTTTGTGACATGTTTGCTGATGTCACTGAACTAGTAACACACATTAGTTGTCCTGCAGGTTGTTTTTGTGAGAGAGAAAGTGTGTGTGTGTGTGTGTGTGTGTGTGTGTTGCTGTAGTGATGAACAGAAACTCATCAGGGTGGAAAGAGAAACACATTAGAGCAGGATGGTTAATGAATTGTATAATGTCTTATAATGTCACTTTAAAATGTAATATAATTTATTAAGATTTAATGATATTAAAATGTATTGTTGCCACTTATGGCAAAGTAATAGACAAGTTTACATTGTTAAAAAAACAATATCACACAAAATGTACACAAGTCAATCATTTTTAGAGTTTTATTAATACAGTCTTAAAGAATAAGCACAAGCAAATACAAATACAGAAACTAAATTACTGTAAATTAAGATATTGATTGAGATGTGATGTGTAACCCAATATTCAGATTAATATCAATATTAAGATTGATTCTTATAGTTTTACATTTGGTCCTTCTAAATCTTAAAATTTATTTATATAATTGCAATGAACGATTAAAAAGAATTCTGATAAACATGCCCTCAACATTTTATTTTATTCTATATAATATTGAAAGTCTTAATAAATGTGTTTAATTTCATTTAAATAAGCAACTGACTCAAATAAAACAAACTACAACATGAATTTTCAAAATTAGCTAGAATAACAAACAGCAGCGGAAGAAAACTATATTTTCATTTTGACAATGAATAGACAATAGCAGCAATAATGAGCAGCAGTATCAGCAGACCACAGCAAATCAGCGCCCAGCAGCATTTCTTACTCTGACAGGTGTCTGTCTGGCTGTCTTGCACTGACTGATGTATTGCTCTGGAATGATCCATGGGTTCTCTGAGCAGTTCTTCATGATTTAAGTCTTGATTGTCCATTATGTGTTCATTGCTAATACTCCGACAGGTGTTAGACGGCACTGACTTATCTATGCCTATGGATATATGTGAACGATTCATAGCTTCTCTGAGGAAGTCTTTACGTCCCAACTTTTTAATGTTCTTTAAGAGACCAATACTAATGTGGTAGGTGTGATTCTGGTCAAAGTTTGTCTGATCTGAGTGCTGTGTCACATAAATCTTCTCAAATTTTTTTAACACTGAGTCAAAGGAAACAATGAGGCGATCTGTGTTGCTGTTCTCTGACTGTCTAGTGTAATTCTTAGTGATATATTTAGGCAGCGAAGTGGAGCTCAGGTTGCCCACTTTATAGTATTCCAGGTCAGTGTATGGAAGAAGTCCTTCCCTATTATGGAATCGATCAAAGCCATAATCTCCATTTGCAAGGTTGCACTTTGCAGTCATACAGCCATTGTCAATCTGAACACAATAACGAGCAAACCACCACAACAAGTTCAGACCGTGTCTGGGACGCGGCTGACCAAACCTGGTCTCTCTCAGATCAGACAAGTCATACAGGGTTCTAATGTTCATGACTATTCTGTTGGGAAAAAAAGTGCACTTTTTTTAATTACAGAAAACTGCAAAATATAAAACCAAGAAGGAATATAAACCAGTTCTTCACCAGATTCTGCAGAATTGGAATATAAAATTCTGTAAACCCCTTGCCATTTACATGTTTATATATTTAATATTTGGGCTAATTTGATAGTGTTTTCAGTAATAGTGCTAGCTCTGTTCAAAACATTTAAGCAGCAGATTTTTTTCTCTAAAAAGCAGCACATAAAAGTCTGTTTTGTCCTAGAGTGACCAAAACCAAACAGCAGGCTCAAAAGGAACTATTTAAAATATATTTACAGATACTGATCACTTACACAAAACCGAGAAAAACTGACCTTTCAAGATTACTGCAGTCAGATGAAGGGTTAATCTGTAAATCTATAAAAGTACAAAGATTATAAACAAAGTTCAGAATCAATAAAAAGTATATATATATGTGTATGTGAGTGTGTGTGTGTGTGTGTGTATAGAAGCATTAAAAAATTATACATCTTACCTTGTAGAAGCCAAACTAGATCTTTGGCACTGACTGCTTCATTTACATGACATGCCAGCTTTGCATGTTTGTTGATGTCACTGAACTCATGACTTGAACTATGCTGTAGTAAAACGTACTAGTTGTCCTACAGGTTGTACGTGTGTGTGTGTGTGTGTGTGTGTGTGTGTGTTGCTGTTTTGATGAATAGAAACTAATACTATGGAAAGCAAAACTTGCAGAAACACACGAGAGCAGATGGAACAGATAGTGAGGAGATTTACATTAAAGCTACTTCATATTAAACTATAATGTCTCACTCGTATTCAGGTTTCATGTTATATATTCATTTTATTATACAGCATTCATAACTGTTATCAACAACATGGGATGCCATTTATAGTTTATGATATATTCAATGTCTTACCAAAGTTTTATCTTCTGTCTCCCTCGATCTGGAATATTAATCTACATCATTGTAATAAATCAATACATGAGTCCAGTGATAAACATGCAAAGCTCAACATCATATCTTACATTTATAGAATGATGAACATCCATTTATAATTACGTTTACAAATAAGCCATTTATCCAAATGGAGCTGCAACGCAGCTTCAAAATGAAAAACAAACAGCATGAAAACTATATTTTCATTATTAAAAGCAAGAAGAAAACTGTACAAATGGACAAAAACATACAAAACAGTATTTTGCACAAACATTCTTAATAGATAGATTTGACTTTTGACTCTGATAGTGTTCACTCTCCACTGACTGAGCTGGAGATGGAAACGGTGTGCATCTGCAATGCCTTTGGAAATACAGTAAGTCTGATAAGAATCATTCATAGTTTCTCTGAGGAATTTTTTCAGGCTTAAAACCACCACAACAACTTCAGTTAGGTCCTAGACTGACTATCTGCATGTATTGATCACTGAAATGTATTGCATGACAGTTTAAATTATGAGTTCCCAAAGTCATTTTATTTCAAACTAAGCTAGAGGAACCACACATTTATTAGAAATAAAAGGAAACCTGTAAATGAATCAAACAATAAATGCCATTTTGTGGCTCTTTAATGTGTCATGACAGATCATTGCCTCAGTTCAAGCGGCACGTGAACCGATCAACTCTTCCTCTTTACTAGTTATAGCATGAAATAAACATGAATGAACATCAGAGGGTATCTTGTTTCAACCACGGAAAGACGTCAGCAACATTTTTCAAATTCAAGTCCATCGATGTTAATCTGCTCTCAAGTCTGGTTTGTTTCTCAGACAAAAATGGCAGATCCGGAGTTATGATTGGTCAGATTGCCTGTCAATCAAACTCCTTGCAAAGGGTCAATTCAATGAACACACAGTGGCCTTTTGTGACAACGTACCCCAAGAGAAAGAGGAGTTTTGTGTATTACAGTGAGCAGAGGTTTAGTACAGCTGCATGTATTTGAGTCAGAGGTGAGTGTATAATAAGCACCTAAGTTCATTGAAAGTTGAACAGGAAGAGAGAGAGAAAGCTGACTATGTAGGAAACCGAAAGTGAAGCAGACAGACAGACAGACAGTGTGGAAAGAGAAACACATTAGAGGGACAGTTAATGAATTGCAAAATGTCTTAATCATGTTCAAATTTCATATTAAATATATTCACATTACAATTTTTTAAGGATTCATAGTTAATGACATTAAAAATATTGTTGGCACTTATGGCAAAGTAATAGACAAGTTCACATTGTTAAATAAAACAACGAAATCAATGATTTTTGAAGTTTTAGTAAGGCAATACAATCTCTGTATATTTTAAAGAATAAGCACAAACAAATATGAATACAGAAACTAAATTACTATAAATAAATATATTGCTTGGGATGTGATATGTAACCCAATATTCAGATTAATAACAATATTACAGTAATATTGAATCTCTTCTAAATCTTAAAATTGTTCTACATCATTGCAATGAACCATTAAAAAAGACTCAACACTGCTCAACACTGTATATTATTCTACATAATAATGAACGTGTTAATAAATGTGTTCAATTTCATTTAAATAAGCAACTGACTCACAGGAAACAAACTGCAACATGCAGTTTCAAAATTAGCCACCAATGAAAACTACATTTTCATTTTCAATAATAAATAGACAGTAGCAGCAATAACGAGCAACAGTATCAGCAGACTGCAGCAAAGCAGCGCCCAGCAGCAATTCTTTCTCTGGCAGATTTTTGTCTGGTTGTCTTGCACTGACTGAGGAATGTCTATGGAATGATCTGTGGGTTCACTGAGGATTTCTTCATGGCTCAAGTCTTGAATGTCCTGTATGAGTTCATTGCTAATACTCGGACAGGTGTTACTCTGCGCTGACTGATGTTTGCCTATAGATACATGTTCAGAATGATTTGTATGTTCTCTGAGGATTTCTTCCCAGCTCAAGTCTTGAATGTCCTGTTTGAGTTCATTGCTAATACTCAGACAGGTGTTAGTCTGGCCTGGCTGATATATGATATGTACATGTTCAGAACGATTTGTGAGTTCTCTGAGGAATTCTTTACGGCTCAAGTCTTGAATGTCCTTTATTAGCTCAGCGCTAATGCAGTAGGTGTGATTTTGGTCAAAGTTCACCTGATCTGAGTGCTGTGTCACATAAATATTCTCAAATCTTCTCCGCCTCGGATCAAAGGAAACGATGCGATCTTTGTTGCTGTTGTCTGAATATCCAGTGTAATTCTCAGTGACATAATCAGGCAGTGAATCAGCGGTGTTCAGGTTGCCCACCTCATAGTATAGCAGGTCACTGTAAGGAAGCAGTTCATCCCTATTATGGAATCGATGGAAACCAAAAGCTCCATTTGTAGGGTTGCACTGTGCAGTCATACGACCATTGAAATCAATCTGAACACAGTCGTGAGCAAACCACCACAACAACTTCAGACCGTGTCTGGGATGCGGCTGACCAAACCTGGTCTGTCTCAGATCAGACAAATTATCCAGGGTTCTCACCGTGTCCATGACGATTATGCTGAAAAAAAGTAAAGAACTGGACTGATTTTACTCAAACAAAAGTGCAAAAGTGCAAATACACAGAAAAAAATGCAAAACTAAGACAGAACATAACCACTAAAAGCAGTCGAACGTCAATTAAATCAGCTAATTTCCTCATTGGATAACTCTGCAGAATTGGAAAGCCTGTTAGTGATTTACATTTCTAAAATATTTAGTCTCATTTGATGGGGTTTTCAGCTATCAATAAAATGTAGCAATATCAGCTCACTTTTTAACATGTTAAAATACATTCAGATGATTTTCTCTCAAAAACAGCAGAATAAAGTCTGTTTGGTCCAAAACTGACCATCTGCATGCATTAATCACTTACACAGAAATATAATCAGAAAGATCTCTGTAGCAGTAGAAAAACTGATCCTCTAAGAATCATGCTGTAAGATGAAGGGTTAATCTGTGAGTTGGAGTAAAAAGCAAGGACTTCAAGATTGGCTGTTGTATTCCAGCTAATTTGATTAAATAAATAAATAACTGGGACAGTGCTCTTACTGTGTATCTGGTAATGAACTGTTGTATCCAGCAGTTCCTCGTATGTAGCAGCTTACACATTGTCTTGTGTGTGGTCAAAGATACTGCTATATAGACACTCCTAACCTGATTTTGTAACTAATAAAGCAATAAAAATCAGCTATGTGATCACATGAGTCCACCTTATCCTGCAGAAGTGATGGGAGTGTTCACACTCTGAAAATGGCTTTTGTGGGTGGAGAAAAGATCTGCAAAGAGAAACTGATGCTGCTTCATGCTGGACATTAATAGGAGAAAAACTGACAGGAACCAGCTCCAGGGTAAGGCGTAATCTGTTAACTACAAACAGTGCTGGGGTGACGCATTACAAGTAACACAAGTTACATAATCAGATTACTTTTTTCAAGTAAATAGTAAAGTAACGCATTACTTTTAAATGAACTAGAAAATATCTGAGTTACTTTTTCAAATAAGTAGCGCAATTTATTATGTTTTCCTATTTAATCACTGATACCTTTCCTGTTTCTGTGTTGAGAGAAATTGGGAGTAAGTGCAGAGGCACAGGCATCTTCTTCAGGCTGAGGCTTGTTAATTTCACTCTTGGTGTGAAAGGGCCTTTACAGTCGCCAAAAATATAACTTTTGGGTTTTCTGTTATTAAAAATAAATAAGGAAACCCAGCGCAGGTGACAAAAAAAATAACACAAAAGTAACATAATGCATTACTTTCCATAAAAAGTAACGCAATGAGTTACTTTTTTATGGAGTAACGCAATATTGTAATGCATTACTTTTAAAAGTAACTTTCCCCAACACTGCTGCAAACATCATAAACCTGTCTTTTTAGGTAAGTGCAGATATGGGTGTCACGTGGGCTAATAAAATATGTTTAATAGGACTAAATTTGTATTTAACGTGATCACAGTTTAATAAAAACATTGTGAGTTGCTTATTATAACATTTTCATTTCCACGGTTTCGTTTTTCATCACTTGAATTAAGATTATTAAAATTTAATTTTAAAGCACAGCCACCACAAAATCCTACTTTACCACCTCTTCTTAGAGATTGTTCTGAGGATAAATACAGATTTAAAATCATAACAAGATATAGTTTAATAGCTATGATACTGTTTCTGAAATCAAATCTTTGCACATACAACAGGAAACACTGGCATAACAATGCCTTGAAAAAAAAGCAGTTAATTAAAAAAAATCAAACGTATACACAAACCCAACATAGGAAATAAAACAGTTATCAAATAAATGTGTCCTATTCTGTGACTTAAACTTCTGAAACATTTGTGTCTCCTATTTGAAAGCAGTCAGTATTTGGGAAAGAAAACAATCAAATCTTTATGTGTGTGGAAAATATTCAGTTGTAACCCCTTTTGTAATCGTTAATATTTTCATAAGTAACTAATTTAATTACACTTTTTTTCTCAGTAGCTATAACAGAGTACAGTTACATTTATTTTGGGTTACACTTTATTTTAAGGTGTCCTTGTTACAGTGTAATTATACATTTAAATAGGCCTACTGAGTAATATTAAGTAACTACATGTAGTTACTATATGGTCAGGGTTGCATGTAGCCTAATTATACACAATTAATTGTTATTATAATAGTAATTACATGTAACGTGTAACAAGGACACCTTAAAATAAAGTGTTACCTTATTTTGTAATTACGTAATTCAGTTACACGGCAAACTGCGAAAAGGCTGCGGTTTTGAAAATACCCGTGTTCGTGTGGACAGGGCCTCGATAAGAAATGAAAATTGTGTGAACCATTCCCAGTCTCCCTCACATCCTTTGTTTTCGAAGGGCATCTGATATAAGGCTACTAAAAGAGATTAATTTGCACAAACAAAAAAGAACAAATCGAATTATGAGTTCCCAAAGTCATTTTATTTCAAACCAAGCCAGAGAAACCACACATTTAATAGAAATCAAAGGAAATGAATCAAGATTTGTGATTATATGACAGGAGACGTAACATTTATAACAGCGATGGGAGAATCGATGCTTTTTGAAACTTCGATTCAATCGAATCAATTGCTTCACAAAATTAATCGAAACGCTGGAATGACAGGCGTGACATCTGCTGTTTAAAGTCATGTAAATGCATTCTGATCAACTTTTATAACTCGAGATCATTTACAACCACACGTTTAATGCATTTAACACAACAATATCCTCAAACCATGGACGTTTCAAAACAGTAGGATACTAGCGAAGCCGCGTTTGCTGAAATCACGCGACTCAGGTTCGCGCTCCGATTCACTCCGAAACACGATTCGTAAAGGTCTCAAAGCTTCGTGAAGCAGTTATTCGAACTTGCCCATTAATAGATGCTTTAATCAATTCACCACTACATAATTATAAAATTTAGGCTATATAATAATCACGGAAATAATGAAAGCAGGTTAATTCCAGCAGCTCTTTGAATGGCTCAAAGAATGGTACACCAGGAGTTGTTTTCAGGCGGCGGCGCAATAACATTATGACTCTGTAGTGTGAATCTGACACGATCTTCTTGAGTGTTGGATGTCAGTTTGAGATACTGCTCTCGACTCATGTTCTTGATGATCTGGAGGAGGCCCTGGCTCACTCGATAGGTTCTGCTGCTGTCGAATCGTTTCGTGTCGCTGTGTTCAGTCACATACACTCTGTTGAAGTTGCCCTTGGTGTCCTGACGCACAATAATGCGATCCTTGTTACTGTCAGGATTTCTGTTGCCGTAATTTGCTCTGACATAATTTGGGAGCTTGTCTGCTCCTCGAGCGTTCAGGTTGCCCACTTCATAGTACGGGAGATTCTGAAGGGGCACAATGTGATCATCATCATCTTCAATTCTGTTATGGTACTCATGGAAGCCAAAGTCTCCGTTCTGAGGCCTGACTCTCGGGGCAATTTCACCATTACTAAAGTAGATACAGTCCTGAGCAAACCAGTACAGCAGGTTCAGGCCATGTCTCGGCTGTGGCTGACCGAAGCCGGAGTATTTCAGCTGGGACAGTTCATTCAGGGTGCTCACCATGATGGACAACTGTGAGAGAGAGACAATTAAGAAATATTTAGAATAACAGTAAAACCATATAGGATAATGAGGCAGTAAATACAAACCAGTCAGTCAGTTACGTGTTTGAATGGAAAGTGCTTTTTAGGTGCATATAGGCCTACATTATATTGCCAAAAGTATTGGGTTACCCCTTCTAATGAACAGGTTTGACTACTTTAGTAATTTCTATGAGTACAAATCTTAATGTTTAAGCATATAATGATATTCTAGGAAATTGTGTGCTTCTAATATTATAGCAACAGTTTGGACAGGACCCTTTTCTATTCTAACATGACAATGCCTCTGTGTATAAGACAAGGTTCAAAAAGAAAATGATTGATTCAGTCAGTGTAGAAGAACTTGACTGGTCTGCATAAAACCAAGTCCTAATCCCAGTTGAACACTGGCTCTGGTGTGACTGTAAATGCAGACCTTGAGCCAAAAACTCATCACCAAACATCAATGACTTGTACATATGGGTTCAGTCATTTTAAACACTTCCAAAACTGTTGCAACAGAGATGGAAACACAATTTTTAAATACATGAATTATGTTCCCATCGTTGTTGCCACAGATTTGGAAGTGCATTTTTCTGTTCTAAAGAAGGGGGTGTCCCAATACTTTTGTCTATATAGTGTATGTACAAGTCATTGGTGTTTGGTGATGAGTTTTTGGCTCAAGGTCTGCATTTACAATCACACCAGAGCCAGTGTTAAACTGGGATTAGGACTTGGTTTCATGCAGACCAGTCAAGTTCTTCCACACTGACTGAATCAATCATTTTCTTCTTGAACCTTGCCTTATACACAGAGGCATTGTCATGTTAGAATAGTACTGGAATACTGTTGCTATAATATTAGAAGCACACAATTTCCTAGAATATCATTATATGCTTTAACATTAAGATTTGTACTCATAGAAATTACTAAAGTAGTCAAACCTGTTCATTAGAAGGGGGCGACCCAATACTTTTGGCAATATAGTGTAATTCATGTTTTCCACCGCTTTGAAATCATTACTTTTGCCTACTTCATTTCAATGGTCATGTTATGACATTTTTTTTTTTTAAGTATTAAATATAAAAGGCAAACATTCTTAGTATTTCATTTCATGTGGAATTCTAATACAATGTAGGCTATTTTTGTCCAATACAATTTTTTATACAATGTATAATATAAACAGAAAAAATGCAAAATCGCTGAATAAAGTTATAGCTTTAAAAATAACAATTAGCATTGAGCTTATTTTTGAGTTTCATTTTGCTACAAAAATACAAAACACTTGTTAGAAAAACATCAACTAAACATCACACCACAGGTTGTTTTTTTAAAAAAACCTTTTTCTCTCTTTTTAAAACTTTTCTAGAAATTTGAGGGTCATTTTAAATGAAGAGTTTTAACAGTATAAGCTTAGAAAAGAAGGCCATATTTAAATTTTCTTTTGAAATTGTATCATTAAAATTAAGACATTTTGAGAATTTTGTAAAACCACATTCTTAATCATGAAATTATGGGCGAAACTATATTTGATGTTTCTCTGTCTCAGACAATATGTCTAAAACCATCTAAACACATGATTTCTAAAACCATGTAAATGCATGAAATCTCTTAATTTTTACCTTGGTGAAGGTATGGTGAAGACTGATGCTCCAAGTCTCTTGCAGTGATCCTGTTACTGATCTGTAGTGAGTTGTTCACTGAGTCTCAGTGAACAGTTCTTTTTAAAATGATTCCTTCAAGACACACCTCCTTTCAAAAGCTCACAGCTGGGAAATAGAAACTTAAGCTTAAGTTTGGTAGGGCGTAGCCAACAAGTTTTCTGATTACTGAATAATGCACAGTATGTATACTAAAATAGTATTTTGAACTGTATTAGAACGCTATTATGTCACATGAACACATTGCATGAGATTCTGGAAATAAAAAGCTATTTTACTTTTCTAAAGCATATTTGCACTATATGATACAGACATAATATGAGTATGCTGTTTTGCATATAGCTTGCATTAGGTAATACTGTGAAATTTAACACTGGTGACTGAAGTAATATAAATGATATTATTAGGTTTTTTCAAATGAAATATAAAGTTAACTGCTTAGGAAACATTTCTTTTTTTGTGAAGCTGATGTACTAAAATGACAAACTAACATAACTAAACAAAAAATAAATTAAAAAGAAGTAAAAGACAACAAAATTACTAAAATGAAAATGGAAAAACTAATATAAGAACAAATATGTAATGTACGTTTAAACTTGTTCCTAAAAAGATAAAAATTAAGTTAAAAAATAAGAAAAATATTCAACCTAATTTAAAATATTAATCATCAAAGACTCTAGAATAACACTGGTGTACATCAAGTTAAATTTTGTAAATTGTTTTCAATAGTAGTTATTAGGACCTAAAACATTTACACAAAGAATTCAGAGAAAAATAAGTGTAATTTTCTTGATTTCTTGACCGAAGACACAGAACACACTTTGACCAATGAATTCAATAACTCTTCCTAACACAATTAATTTAACATTTTATAGAGAGTGGTTTTCCATTTGTTTTTCTCAGGTACTGATGCTTGAAATGAACAGATTTAAATAATTATACTTCTTAGGGTGCACCTTTCTCGAATATCTAGTCAATGAAACATTTTGGAGCAGAACAACTAGGAAGAAAAAAAATAAATCAGGTCTGGGAATCTCATGAGAAGCCTGCTCAAGTTGCTAACTTAAGAAGAAAAAATGTTTTCCTGTGAAAAGGGTGGTGGTCCTCCAGAGTAAAAGACAGGAATCCGAAACTTACTGTTTATCAGCTGCATTTCAGCCATAATCTCTAAGAACAGTGACTTGCAAAATATGCAAAATATGCAAAGGGTGAAAATTCACAATGACAGGCGTGACAGACTGTTGTTTGTTTGATCATTTGCTTTTCAAACCAGCTTTTATTACACCATCATCTGCACCATGACCACAGTCAAGAGCAATTCTGTGCCGCAACACAATGATCAGAGGCCAAGAGAGGGACAACACCAACAGGACAAACAAAAAGAAGAATGACAACCAGCAGAAGTGAGGAAAACTTGAGGAATGACAGTCAAGGAAAAGAAATCAATGAAGAAAGAACGAGTTTTACAGTTGTACAAATAAAAGACTGCAAACAAAGAAAATAGAATCTGCAATTATTACAAACAGCAGTAAAACTGTGAATTCACATTGAAACCGCTGTTTTAACGGAACAGGACGATGACGGGATAGATATACACATATATAAAACTTTCATTAGTCTGAATCCATTCAAGGATGATGAGCAAACGTTTCATCTCTGATATGAAGAAAACACGAATGCGTCGTCGCTTCCCATATCAGACAAAAAAAAAAAAAAAAAAAAAAAAAAAAAAAAAAGAAGATAAAAAATCAAAACAATTGTGCTGAACCCTCGAAACTACATCAAAATTACCGTCATAATTATAACTCTAGCTGTCAGTGTCAGCATAAGAAGAATTGGTATTAATAGTATGAATATTTTACTTCATTATTTGATATATATATATATATATACACAAATATCCGCAATGTTTTTGCATTGCTGTATTCTTGCTTTTTTCCCCCCACGCATGTGTTTAAGTACACTTGAAAATAAAATGCGATTTTTCTTTTTTGTTTCACTGGAACATACAACAAACTCCAAATACGTCACTCATGATCACATACACACACACACACTGGTTTGAGACTCCCTTGACCTCACGTGCCCATTTGAACACACACACAGACACATAGACACACACACACACACACACACACACACACACACACACACACTCTCTCTCTTGAGCGCCTCAGTTTGTGGACACCGTCCTTCTCTTCACCGCTTTCCACACAAGCAGGAGCAGACCATAATGCATCTGTGACCAGAAACTTCAGCAAAGGGGTAGTTCCTTTGGCATCACATCACAGCAACTTGTCAGTTTGAAACGCAAAAGGTAAACTCAAGCAGTGCAGCGACACTGATGCTTTTACACGGCTCTCCTGCTAAGAGCAGAGAGCAACAACAGATATGCTGTTCTAGAGGTTATAAACAAACACGATCTGGACAATTCGTTAGTCATTTTAAGTGATTTTAGCGGGTGTTAGTAAGAAGATCAGAATGATGCTGATATCCTCCTCATTCGAAGCAGAATGGATTGAGAGGACTGTACAGATGTGATGGGATTTAAAGGAACAGTTCGTGCAAAAATGAAAATTATACCACTGTTTACTTGCCATCGGGTCATTCAAACACTTATGTTGTTGAAAAAGGACCCTGTAAAAAGGACCCAAATAATGACTTAAAGGCACCATAAAAGTAATGCACACAAATTGTGTGTTGTATTTCAAGTAATACGAAAAGACTGAAATTTACATTGTTATTCACTGAAAATCTTTTCTTCTGTAAAAGCTCTGACATTCATTTGGGAAGAAATTGACTCCAAAATGCTCTTGGTTCTTGTGTTTTATAACTGTCATGCCAGTTTGAACAAATAAAGAAAACCTTGCATAAAACTATCATAAATTCATATGACTTGTAATATAGCGTCACAAATCGCACAGAATACTTTCATGATACTTTCATGGTGTTTTTCTGTAGAACAGGTTGTCAAGCTCCAAAAAGGACCAAGATAATGACTTAAAAGCATCATGAAAGTGATGCATGTGACTTGTGAGTTACATTTCAAGTAATATGATCGCTTTTTGTGACCGAAAAGACTGAAATTTACATTATTCACTGATAATCTTCCAAATCTGCCAAAGCTCTGAGATCTTTTTTTGCGAACGGTTTCAAAAATGATGCAGTTTGATTGTCATTGACTCAGAAATGTGTGTGTCGTAATTGCCGTACCAGTTCAAACAAGTGGAGAATTCCATGCACAAAACTACTGTATAGATTCAGAAAGAATATAACGTCTCAAATCGCATAGACTACTTTCATGATACCTTTTATGGAGGGTTTTTTTTTCTGCAGAACAGCTTATAACCTGTTAAGCTCCAAAAAGGACCAAAATATTGACTTAAAACCACAATAAAAGTGATGCATGTGACTTGTGCGTTACATTTGTAGTAGTACATTGGCTTAGTGTGAGGGAAAAGAATGAAATTTACTGATAATCCTCCAATCTGCCAAAGCTCTGACATCTAACTTGTGAAGAGTTTAAAAAATGGTGCAGTTTGACAGTTTTGTCTCCACAACTTTGTCGTAACTGGCGTTCCAGTTCAAACAAGTGGAGAATTCCTCATAGAAAACTATCGTATAAATTCAGAAGGAATATAGCGCCTCACTTTAATGGTACTTTTATCGCGTTTTTTAGTTCTTGACGCATGTTGTGCGCTGACATTAATGGAAAAAAAAAAGAAAAAGAAGAAATAAGTTGGTGAGTAAGCAATGACAGATCTTTCATATTTGTGCAAACCATTCCTTTAAAATCCACAAACCAAGGCGAGCTCTTAAACTACGTCTCTCACGCAAACACGCTCAATGAAAAGAAAGAGCACTACAGCGCTCCTCTGAACTCACTCACACCTGCTCTATTTCACACACACACACACACACACACACACGAGCAAACAGGCCTTCATATCCCCCGGATGTTTAAGGATGCGACGTCCACAGCTTGAGGAAGACATGTGGAGCGGGAGAGGATATGTTTTCCTAACGCTAGCGTTTACTGAACCATGAACCCTATGCTTTAGTAATCCTGTGAACACGAGGAGAACAGAGAGAGACACACAGTGGATGGTGGTGGGAGAACGTTCCCGGACCATTTCGGTGTCCCTTATTGTCCACTGAGTAGAGCACGGCTGGCGAAAGAGAGAACGTGTATCTCGATATACTACGGTACAGGAAAAGAGAAGGGGGCAGCTGACTGAGCTTTCGTTTGTTTTTTCCGGGAAACGGGACAGCGAGGGCATCGTGGGGCATGTGCGTGATTGGGATCAGAAGATATCCGGGCAGGAGTCCCAGTTGCCCTGCTCCTTGGCCTCCCAGTATCCTCCTCTGTAGATGTGCGTGGGCTCTCCTGTCATCGGGTCGACCTGCCGCTCGAACCACATGGGCTTGTAGTTGTCCTGGTGACCACCTGAGTGAACAAAATGAACACGTACATACAAAAGCAAAAAAAAAAAAAAAGTCACTTAATTAAAAAACAGAACATATAGGAGGGTGCAAGCAACTCAATACAACCCTTTACTACAACGCTATTAGAAACCATTTCAAATATAGCCTGGAGCTTACAAAACAAGACTAAACTATTAAATCTAAATTTACACAATCACCTACATCTCTGATTCAACACATCTTGCTCTCTACATTCACACAACAGGCTGATAAACAGCAGCTAAGAGAGCCACATGGTCAACTCTGGAGGAAAAATAATAAAGTGAAAAAAGGAAAAAATATTGGTAAAGTTTAGAGGTGGGCGGCATGACCAGCATTTTATATCATAGTTCAAGTTATATGTTAGAACTTTATATTATAGTAATGGGAGGATATATAATAAAGCAGATTTTTTTTTTGCTGGAAATTGAACCTATATATTAAATAATGCTCCTTTCTGTACAATTCCATGAATAAAATACTTTAAAAATGAAATATACTTCAACATATTTCATTATGGAATTAAAATAAATAGACACAAATAAACCTATTTTACATATAATATTTGCATACAACCTATTTCACATTAATTGAATTGTCTAGGATAGGGCTTGAATGGTTTATAATTGGTGTGAAAGCAATATGCCATTCAAAAAAAACAAACAACCAAAAAACAGTGTATATATTCTATATTAAATCTATATAGTCTATATATTAAATATTGGTAACACTTTTCTTTTATGTTACACGTTACATATACTTGCTAAAGTAATAGCAATAAATTATTCAGAATTACTTGCAACTAAAACTAAAATAAACTTTCATCCTATCTGTAACCATATAATAAATGTAGTTAATGTAACTCACTACTTAAATGTATAATTATACTGTAACAAGGACCTCTGTAAAATAAAGTATAACCTTAAATATTATGAGCATAATTAAATAATTACATAACATAACATTACTAACTCAAATATACTTTTTTATTTTAATATTTTCATTCATATTTTTAAATTTAGTTGTATGTTTTATTTTTTTAACTTATTAGTTATTAAATGAGTTGAAGTACATTTCATTTGTACATTTATATATTCATTTTTAAATATTACATTATATTTTATTAAAGCACAGGTGTGCATATATTGGAAACAAACTACATGTTCACACTGGATGTGAGTAGCATGACATGTCAATTAAATTGTTAAACTACAGTCTCCTGCTTGATCATACTGCCCAGCTCTATCAGATGTAAGCGATGGAGGGGCTGGAAGGGTTTTGGGTGGATGTTACTTGCTTTTGACCGGAGCTCCATAAGGACCCTCCACTAGAGCGACAGAGAGCATAATAACGAGACAGTGAGGATCTCATCCATCAGCTCACAAATGCACAACTCAAAGTTTGACCCTACGACTGCCATTTCATAATGTGTTTGATAGCACAGTCTGTGATTATCCGTGTATAATCTGTATGTGCATTGCAATAGTTTTAAAAGGTTCATATAATGAATACATTAATACGAAATGTGGATCTTGTGCTGTTAGCAACAAAAAAACCTTTAGATTCTTTAATTCTAAGGGTCAGAAATATGGTTGCAAAGAACTAAGTAAAAAAAGGTTTTTCCTGATTTGGGTTTAAAATAAGAAATGTACAATTACATAATTCCACTTCATTGCAAACACTGGTTTTGTACAGTGTGTATGGTACTTGCTTGAGTATGCTGGTGGGTGTGAGTCATGCAGTGTTTCAGCTGCAGAAGCACACAGATGAAGATGGAGGGATGCAAAGAGAAGAGGAGTGAGAGAGATGTTAGCATGCTTGGGAGGAGTGAACTGAAGAAATGAAAGAGTCATAAAGATCGGACTTCAACACTGGCTGTAGTCTCTGTTTATGATACTGTCTATACTGCCAAAATTTATGCATTCACACCGCCCACTAGTGGAAGTAAAATACACACACAGGCATCTAATTTAAAACGCTTGTTTCAAAATGCATGATGCAAGAATTAATTCAAATAAGAACAAAGTCTAACAATCTGCTTATTTCTATTGAACAGTGTTTTCACACATGAATCTCCTCAAAAATGTGATCTAGGATAGAGTTCGTATGGACTCTATAATTGTTTTATTCTTGACGCTAGCAATTATATTTATTTTGATGATATGAATGTAGCAAAATACAATCAGAAAAGAAACCTGCAGGGGTGAAATCGAACTTGGTCGGGACTAAGCAATCAAACCAAGTGTGACAACAACCTAAAATGACTACACTACACTAAGCTACTATAGTCTGTGTTGATTCTGCTACTTGCTTGATAGTGAAAGATCGGAGGAAGTTTCATCTGTGTCAGCTGATGGAGGGACAGATAGATGGAAAATGAGGATGATTAGATGATAAATGTGAGAGACAGAGTGATTAGGAGAGAGGGATGGGATGGTACTTGCTTTTGTAAGTGGTCTCAGAGGGCTCACTGGCAATCTCGACTTCTTCATCTGATCAGAATTGAGAGACGAGCAGCCAAAAATTAAAAAGGGGGATGCAAATTAAGACAAAAACAAAAAAAGAAAGAATACAATCAATGAGTGAATGGCATAATGGAGGCGGGGAAAGTGATTCTGGATATTAAAGGGATAGTTTACCCAAAAATAAAAATTCTGTCATCATTTACTCACCCTTATGTCGCTCTAAATCTCAATATGACTATTTCTTGCATACGTGGATCACAAACGTTCAGTTTTTGAAGAAAAACATGACCAAAGTATTACAAAACTGGTGTACTACTGCTTTTATGGTACTTGTTTGTCATTTTAGAGCATTATCAGCATTATCTAAAACTATTAAAAATCATGTACACTAATTGAAATAAAATTAAAACGTTAGCTGGAATAAAATGAAACATAAAACTTAAATTTCAGTTAGTTGTCAAGGCAAAATTTCTAATTCTTGTTTTGTTAATTACTAAAATTGCTAAAACTAAAAATAACTTTCTCTCTCTCTCAAGAAAATTCATTAAGAAAAGTCCTACAGATTTGGAACGAAATGACAATGTTCATTTTTAGGTGAACTATTCCTTTAATGTCATGCAATAAGCACTATTATAGTGTCTGCATGTGTGTTTGTGTGTGTGAGATGGGAGAAAATGCAGAAGATGACAATTAAAAAGAGAAAAGAAAAAGGAAGTAGAACAGGAGTACTTGCTTTTTAGAGGCGAGTCAGATATGGAGTCCTCAATGAGAGCTTGAGGGAAAGACAGAGACAGACACACGGGAGTGAACGAGAGACACCGAGAAGGCGGAGGAAACGAGGAGAGACGAGTAGAATGACAAATAAAAGGACACTTTACCCCCATCTGCTGGCTCCTTACCCTCTTCTGAAGGGTTGGCGGCGCGGTTGGCCTCTCGCTCCCTCTCTCGGCGGGTGGTGCGCTGCTTCTCCTCCAGTCTTTGTTTCTCAGCGTTGGCCTCCTCCCAGCGGCCATGTTCCATCAAACGCTGGTCTGGCCGCCTCCTGCTGTCTGTGGGAGCAATGCCCTCCTCCGACTCGTTCAATGTCAACGCCAGGGTCGAGAAGTAGTACATGTTTTCAGCGCCTTCCCTGCACAGCACAGAGAAGCAAAGGGCAGAAAATGATGGAAAGATCAAGAAATTCCAGTTGAATTCACACTTGATGTGCCAGAGAACTATACACTTAATACTAAGCCAAGGCTCCAACTACTCATAAATACTAATTAGGTAATGGCAATGGCTTTTTAACCTTCCTTGGAAGTCTGGTCATGTATTTTAATTAATGTTCATTCATTAAAGGTTCAATACAAGTTAAACTGACAGCATTTGTGGCATAATGTTGATAACCACTAAAAACACTTTTGAATCATCCTTTGTTTTCTTAAAACAAAGCAAAAAAAAATAAAAATTGAGGTTACAGTGAGACACAGTGGAAATATGTGGGACCAATTTTTGGAGGATTTTAAAGCAGAAATGAGAAGCCTATAATTTTATAATGCCCTGTTTCCCCTGAAATTTGAGTATACAATAATAATAATAATAATAATAATAATAATCATCATCATCATAAAATTTGAGTACTAAATAATAATATCATTATTGTCATTAAAAATATATTTTATTTAATTGTAAAAAAAAAAAAAGAAAAAAAAAGAAAGAAAAAGAAATATAACTTGCAATAATACTACTGTACTGTAAAAAAGCAGTATTTAATAATAATAAATAATAATAATAACAATAACAACAATAAATTTATTAATTTGACAGAACAACAGTAAAATCCAACTACTAATATTTAAGTCCGTCTTAATTTCTTTGCTTTCAAATGTGAAATAATAGAACTTTGCACAAAATTAAAAGGAGCCCTCAAAACAGATTTAATTAATTAATGACTCTTATTACTAATTTGAGGAACGATTTCAGAAGCTTGTGCAGTTCTGTCAGAATGTATGTTAAATATACTTGAAACTGCAGCATTTTTTCTCTCTGATTTTCATGAGGGTCATTTTCGGGTTGTAAAATACAGAAACCTGTATAAACAATACTACAACTTTTGTGTTATTTAGGCAGTTAAGCTGCTTAAATGATCATTACAACAAAGTAATAAAACTGGATGTAATTTTATAAATAAAGTTTTTTTTTTTTCTAAAATCATGTTAACACTCACAGTACTCACATTTTTGTGGCTGTATAATTGAAACAATGAGTATTGGCTTAATTCACTTCCACTATTACTGCTACTGTTCTTTTTGGTTTTTTTAAAGAAACTGATGGACAGATGCTGTCAACTGAGCTTGAACTTGGGAAATACTGTACATATAGGGGAATATCTTACGGCAGCGGAGTCTTCCTCCACAGCTCTTTGGCTTTGAGAGTCTGATAGACGGTTTTCTGTCGTCCGTCGGCGCCGTTCTCTCCCCCTCTGCTGCTCTGCATCACACGAGAGCACTCCATCTTCTCGTCCCACGTCCCAGACAGAACATAGTGCGCTTTCCCGTCTTTATCCGTCACCACCCCTGTGACCTACAGAGAGAGGCGTTGCACAAGAAGGAAGCGAAAGCAGACATAAATTACAGAACGGCAAACAGAACATGAAAAGCTGCAAAGGGTGACGGATGAAAGGGGAAAAAAACTGACACGTCTGCATTCTGGGAAAAAGAAGTCAGTGGACGGCTGCTGACTCACCTTTCTGGCCACGTCTCGGGAGAAGTAGCTGTACGGGGCGAATTTGAGATGACAGCGGTCGCCTGTTCTGTGGTTCACAACGTCTATTTCTCCTGACTGAATCCAGAGAGAAAGAGAAAGACACACAATTTAGCTTATGAATAAAATGAAATGCCACACTATAGATATTGCAATTTAAGGGCTACATTTGTATAATGCAAATGCAACTCGAAAACCAGTAAGGCTAGTGATTTTGGGGAAAAAATTAAATGCACAAAAAACAGTGTGACAGTGATGTTGTATACATAATATAATTGACATAAGCAATAAGCAAGTGACATGTACCAAAAATTGAAATGAGCAAATTTTTTACACAGTATTTACAAAAGAACAATTAAAAGAGGAATTACTGTGCCATTACCACTGACAAGTCCATCAGTTCATTTTGTATCAGACACACTGATGCTGATAATATGAAAATATGCGTCTAAATAAGTAGCGTGTGTTCTGACCTGATCTATCCAGAGTTTCCCGACGATGATATTGTGCACTGTGGTTGTGACTTTCTTCCAGGTGTAGTGATTGTTGCTCTTCTCAAAGATACAATGAATAGAACCTGGACAAACAAACAAGCAATTCGAAACAAGCTTGAAAACTCTTGCATAAAAACATAAATGTAAGCATATTACATTTAAATATCCATCTTTTAATATGAACAAAATATACTAATATATTAATGCAGGGATTCCAATTTTATTTTTTTAATTTTGGTCAGCTGAACCCCTTTGACTTGAAGTATTTACTTGAATTACCCCCAGAGATTTTAATTTAATACTTTAATAATTTTCAAAACATTAACAGTTCTCTGATGTTGGCTAATAGTTACATGACATCATGAAAACAAATAAAATGTTTATTTGTATTTCATTTTTTAAAATTGGATGTTTTTATTTTCAAATAATTCAGATATTTTAATTGTACATTTTTATGATTTAATTATTAGCTTATCATCGAATCACAAAACCTAGTTTGGGCAGCCCTGTATAGTACCATTTAAATTGGCATATCAAAAAAGTATTTTTTATCCAAATTATCCAAATGTTGTTGCATTAAAGATTAAATCATATGGTATTTATTTTAAATACGATGCTGGCACACTCTTCACGCAAAACATTTAGTTTCAGTTATGCTTTTTAAATGATAAAACATCTGTTACTGTTGAAACTGCTAATGTTAAAAATAAAGACCAACAGTATTGTGACACTCTGTGGTTGTCAAATGCTAGTTGAACATGTTCATAGTTAAATGTAAGTGTCCAAAAACTAATGGTTTTTTTGCATTACATTTCCTGTTTTATATGTTTGTTTTTAATAAAAGGAACTAAACTCTTCCCTATTAAATGAAAGCTGAATGCTATTTTAAAACTTGAACATTGTGATAAGGCTCAAAATAGGATAAAAACTTACCCAGGGGCATGATGGAGAGATATTTTCCCCTGAACTTGCTGGCCAGGGCAATCTCCTGTCTCAGGGTCCAGCCTCGCTCGGAGATCGCGTGATGGGCCGCAGCCGGAGGGTGATGGCTTACCTGAAGACAGATACGGGAAGAAGAACAGATTAATATCAAACACAACCTGCTTCCTCTATCTCAGGATAAACGAAGGCTCACCTGCTCACAAAGGGACCTGTAGCCGCTCTCCTGCACACGGTCCAGCTCAAATGTCTCGCCCAGCAGAGGGTTGAAGGGTTTGCCTGTGCGGAGAACTGTAGTGGAGTAAGAGGAAACGGTGAAAGCTGCCACGTAGCACATCTGCTCCAAAGAGCTCTGGCACTTGGCGCCCCGGTCCAGCAGCTCGTAGTACTCGAGATCCTCAGAGAGACGCTGCAACATGGACAGGGGCTCGTTGAAGTTCACCTGTGAAAAGAAAGGATGCGTTCAAAGCAAATGCAATGGATCGGGGCCGTTTTGCATTCTTGTAAAGATACAGATAGGCGTACAGGCATAGGGATTTTGGAGAGTTCTTTTCCGATACAGTTCTTCATGATGCTCCATAAATTGAGAGAGTAATTTGGTTTATCTGGGATTCGGGTCCGCCTCTTTCTCACAGGCACTACTTCCTGGGACTGTGGAGATTCGGGATTGGATGCCAGAGACTGCTCGTCTAGCTGTGAAAGATCAAAAAGAAAAAAAGGTGTTCAAACATGAACTTAAGTTGTCAATATGGGTTTTTATATATATATATATATATATATATATATATATATATATATACATATATAGACATTACATGAATCGAATTTGGCTCACATGCAATGGTGAACAAATTTTTGGAATGATTACGATTTTTGATGTTTTTGAAAGTCATCTCTTACACTCATCAAGGCTACATTCATTTGAGCAAAAAATACAGTAAAAACAGCAATATTGTGAAATATTTTTACAGTGAATTTTCTATGTGAATATATTGTAAAATGTAATTTATTCCTGTGATCAAAGATGAATTTTCAGCATCATTACTCCAGTCTTCAGTGTCACATTATCTTTCAGGAATTATTCTAATATGTTGATTTTGTTGCTCAAGAAATATTTAAAAATCATGTTCTTAAATTGTAATAATATTTCAAAACATTACTCATAAATGAGTCTTGGTGAGCTTAAGAGACTTCTTTCAAAAACATTAAAAATCATAATTATTCTGCCAGTTTACATAAACGTCTTACCGACGTCGTGCCATCGTCCATTCCCAGCTCGCTACTGATTCCGCTGACATTGCTGCCGGATCTCCTGAGAGAAATGGAAAGAGCGTATGAGAGAGCCAGAGAGTGAGAGAGAGGAGGAAGGGGAAGGGAAGGCAGAGGACACACACTTAGGTCCAGTAACACTCATATGAGAAGAGAGTTAAGGGACAGAGAGGGATGCGAGTAAACGACAGGAATGAGGCAGTAAATACAGACCTGTGATATTTGGGGTCTGCTGGTACAGTAATAAACTCCTGAACGTCCTCGCATGCGTCGAAGAATTCATTCTCCTCGTCCTCGTCACTGACGTCGCCCTTTCCTGGAACAGGGCCTAAAGGACAGAGAAAGCAGGAAGTATAAAACATATACAGAACATCAGTATGTCACATCCAAATGTATAGCAAGAGTTTTAAAAACATAGAAATGATTTAGAATGATCAATATTCAGAAGGAATTGGCTGACAATTTAAAAAATAAGGGATACTTTGAATACTGCAAAGGTTTCACTGCAATTTTTTTAATTGGCCAATATGTTTATTAAAGAACAGAAAAGGAATATTTTGAATCAGTTCAAACTGTAAATTTCAATTGATTCAAAAATCTGATTAAATGACTAATTTGCATTATCAAAACATTTTTTAAAACAATTTAGTTATTACAATGTTGTGAAATACACTACTGTATTGTATCAAATTGATACTTTTTGAAAGAAATTAATACTTTTATTAAGCAAGCACGCATTAAATTGATCAAAAGTGTCAGTAAAGACATATCAAAAAAAATTCACACCAAAATATGAAGCAGCACAACTGTTGATAATAATAAATGTTTCTTGAGCAGCAAATTAGAATGATTTCTGAAGGATCATGTGACATTGAAGACTGAATTAATGATGCTGAAAATTCGGATTTGATCACAGCAATATATTACATTTTACAATATATTCAAATAGAAAACAGTTATTTTAAATTGTATTTTTTTTTTCACAATATTACTCTTATTACTGTATTTTTGATCAAATAAATGTAGCCTTGGCAAACAGAGGAAACTTCAAAACATCTGACCCCAAACTTTAAAACAGTAGTGTAGATTTAGGTAAATAATGATGTTTATTAACACTGTATTTGTACAAATAAATGACAAAGATTATTCTCTATTGTCTTTGGTTGGTAAAAACTGATTTATGAATCATTTTTGAAAGATTCATTTAAAAGAATCTGCTTATAAAAGTCATAAATTGGCAAGTCAGACATCACTAGTTGTCACTTCGTTGTTGTGTGAAACTAACAAAGACAATGTGTTAGAAATCTTAGTTTATATATGTGACCCTGGAGCACAAAACCAGTCATAAGTGTCAATTTTTCAAAATTGAAAATTTTATGCACATTTATGCATCATCTGAAAGCTGAATAAATAAGCTTTCCATTGATGTATGGTTTGTTAGGATCGGACAATATTTGGTCGAGAATATTACTAATCAAAAATTAAGTTTTGATATATTTACAGTAAGAAATTTACAAAAAATCTTCACGGAACATGATCTTTACTTAATATCCTAATGATTTTTGACATAAAAGAAAAATCTATAATTTTGACCCATACAATGTATTTTTGGCTATTGCTAAAAATAAACCCCAGCGACTTAAGACTGCTTTTGTGGTCCAGGGTCACATATTAGTCTACACATAATTTTGTGGCACCCAGTCTTTCTGTGAGAGCCGTACTGTACCTTTGCTGTCTATGGCAGGGTTGCTCTGGGATGCAGGCAGTACGGTCGCTCCTCTGAAGGCTCTCTCCAGATGGTTGTGTTGTTTGGCGAGCTGCTCCAGTGTCTCCTCCAGTCGCACTCTCTGCTCTCTCTCGGCCTGCAGGGCTTTCTGCCAGCGCTTACTGTGAGCCTGAGCCAACGCCAGGAAGTCTCGGCAGGCCTGGGTATCAGATTATTAAAGAATCATTAACAATACGTTTAACTGTGGTTTCTGTGCTAAACAGACAACCACAAGTGAATGAGGCAGTGAGTTGCTTTCTCCCTAAAGCAAATGTATTGCTCAGTGGTCTTACGTTGATCATGGCGTTGGAGGTGATGCGGAAGAGAGTGGCTCGCTCTGTCACCTGCCGAATCTTTTCACTCGTCTCTCCTCCCAGCCGAACTCCCTCCAGCTCAGACAAGGACCTGAAGGAAAGCATAAGAAACGACTTTAAATGAGCAGAATCTGAGTAGAAAACCAAAGGTTTTAGACACACATACTTTTAAATATTACTATTTTCCATGTTTAAGAATAGCAGTAAAGTTTTAAAAACTATGAAATAAAGTTTGTTTAAGTGTACATAGACAGACAGACGACAGACAGACAGATGTACACATACACTATACATACATATATATATATGTTGTTATTGTTAACAAAAACTGAAACTATGAAAAAAGTAAATTGTTGACATAATGCTGAAATAAAATATAAATATAAGTAAAAAAAAAAAAAAAAACTAATAAAAAAATAAAAATTAAAAAAGCACAACAAAATGACTAAAACTTAAATTAAAAAAAAAAAAGTGAAAATAACAATAAAAGCCAAATCTAAATATTAATAATATAAATCATATATAAATATAATTATTTTAATTATAAATATAAATAGTATAAATATAATCATCTGTAAATAATATATAAGTACAATTAAAACAATACAAAAAATACGTTGATAAATTAAATAATAATAATAATAATAGTATGAATATAATCATCTGTAAATAATATATAAATACAATTAAAATAATACAAAAAATACATTGATAAATTAAATAATAATAATAATAATAATAATAATATTTTCACATTATATAAATAATATATAGTAAATACATGCCAAGCAAAAGTTAAAAATTAATGTCTTGAGAACCATCAATTTAGCCAAGTGTGTCCTATCTGGTAGAGAAAGGCAGACTGACCGCTGAAGTGCAGAGCCGTGTTTGGCGATGAGGTCGTTACAGGTGCTCAGATCCTCCACCTTGCTGCCCAGCGTCCGGAGGGTGGACTGCACCTCTGAGTTGCGTGAGCCTGCGCCCTGACCTGCCGCAGGAGGAGTGGAGTCGTCCCCGGAGTCATCTGCAGAAAAAGAGGAACGAAAACCGTCAAACAGAAACCCCCAAAGTGTGCATTTTTGTGCTATTCTCAAATGCGGTTTCCTTTCCAACTGACCCGACTCAGCCTGAATGCGGAAAGCTTTGGCTTTGGCCAGCTCCAGGGCTGTGATCCACCGCTGCCGCTCCACCTCCGAGCTGGCCTTCAGGTGATACGTCTGCGTGCCGCCATTAGAGATGACGAAATTACATGAGTCCTCCACTGCGATATTGGCCGTGGCCAGGTTTATGGTGCCCCGACATGTGTGACCCATCTCTGCCTGGGTCCTGGAAGAGCAAAGGGGATGGAGATAAGATGATGGGTTTGAGATAAAACACTTTACATAGTCAGAGTTATATCCTCTTTTAGATTCAAACAGGGTTTATCAGTTTACATGACATTCAGACGTCTCTTCCTCACTTAACTGGTGGACAGAATATGACATAATGTGTTTCAGACTTCATAACGTTAGTCAAAGTCTGGTTCTGTGAGGCTACATGAACATTTATGAGGCTTCTCTTTCAACTCAGAGTAAAAATTTGAACAAAAGCCCCTCGACAGCTGTTTTTCAGCATCTGATGCAATATTTATGAATTAGCACTGAAAGCCAAGCATTCGAGAAATGCCTTCAGGTAGAGTTTCTTTCACTCTTGAGCATTTGTGTGACAGAAGATACGACGTGTTACCGCTGCTATCATAGTATCAGGTATCAGATTGAAAAAGAGCCTCATGTTTACGATCTTAGCAGATATTCAGAAAAATATTTACTTCAGTGAACATTTCTGAGCCACGAATCAAACCAAGCATCTCCAAGATGAATAAATCAAATGACAAACCACAGTAAACTACATAAATATATGGAGTTTAAGACTTTGATTGCAAATACAAAATGCAAGATATTAAAAACTAATTGCAAAATATTCAAACTCAATTCATATTCATAAAGAGGCAAGTTGTTGGAGAGTGTATGGGGGAATAAAACATCATTTACAAAATTTCTGAAAGCTGAAATATGACTTGTGGCTTTTACAAAAGCAGATATCATTGCTTAACTTCAGCACTTATGTCTAAAGGTCTGTATCTAGTTTTTATTGTTAACTAAAACTAAATCTATTAAAAATAATTTTTGTTGAGAAATGTTGCCTTGGAAGCTAAATGAAATAAAAATAAGCTGAAGTGCTAAATTTACTAAACAAGAATAAATTACAGCTAAAAAAAAAAAAAAAAAATGAAATTACTAAAATTAAAACTGAAAATAATAAAAGCTTATTCAAAGTATTAGTAAATGCTATAACTAATACTAAAATAACACTTTTTTTATTTTATAAAATTGTGCCGTATAAAGTGAGAAGCTCATATGTACACAGCACCAAATATATCAAATATAAATAAAGTTTACTGTAATTTGCCAACACTGATGAATCACCAGTTCCAGGATTTTTTTTTTATTCTCAGCAGGAAAAAATGAGGCAAGACCAGTTTGGACGGGCTATGACATGGAACAAAACCGATGCCAGGCGAATTAACAGAGGCACAACAGTCCTGAGCCTGTAACCTGTGAAACTGTGAAATCTCTTACTCGCCCTCTACATTTCCTGATGAATCTTTCACACACACAATGAGAGCAATGAGAAACCACTGAGGTCTGTCTGCAGGAGCAGAGGAAGTGCTGAAATCAAGCCTTAAGTCGAGCGTGTGATCCTCCTGATCAGAGATGACCTGTTAAGACAGTCATGTGACCCAAACTCGCTCAGCCAATCATGTGGAAGTGGACAAGACAATGTGCCCTTGTGTCTTTTATTTACACCGTAATGCTACAGTAAAGCCACACCCTGTTTATGGTTAAAAGATATGAATTTTTAAAAGTAATTTCATAGAGCAATCACAAAGAATAATTGCATTGCTACATAACAATATATTCACTATAGAAGTCACAACCTGATGTTGGAAACAGCACTGAATGCCTTAACGCTAAGTCATGAATGAGTGGGACGTTTCCACTGTATTTTGAAAGAGCCAAGTAATTTTGTGCAAATATTTTACATTTCATCACATCACACATCATATGCAATACACTGGGCTTCTTAGATCATCTGTTTTACTGATAATTCAGTTTCAACTTAAATTCTGTATAATGAACAAGTCTTTTCTAAAGTATGCCATATGCTTCTCAACTTAAGTAGACAATAATAATATTTGAAATTTACCAGGAGTTACTAAATTAAAAATTTATTGCAAAGCAAAATTTGATCAGAATTTCAGGTTTTTATTCAGATACACAACACTCCAAAACTTGTGGTTGGTAAGATTTTTAGATGCTTTAAAAGAAGCCTCTTATTCTCACCAAGGCTGCATTTATTTGATCAGAAATACAGTAATATTGTAAAATATTATTACAATTTAAAACAAATCTTTTCGGTTTTTCAGCATCATTACTCCAGTCTTCAGAGTCACATGATCCTTCAGAAATCATTCTAATATGCTGATTTGCTGCTCAAGAAACATTTCTGTTTATTATCAATGCTGAAAAAAAGTTGTGCTGCTTCATATTTTTGTGGAAACTGTTATACATTATTTCAGGATTTTCTGATTAATTGAAAGTTCAAAAGAACAGCATTATAAATGTGTTTACTTTTACTTTTGATCAATTTGCATCCTTGCCGAATAAAAGTATTAATTTCTTTAAAATAAGAAGTCTTACTGCCCCTAAACATTTTAATAGTGGTGTATAGTAAGCACTGTCTAAGCACTGTTAGATTATCAATTGTCTTAAAATTGACCGTATATCTTTCGCTGCAGCTAAAATCAGCTATTTGTGAACTTTTTTTGGAAATGGGATGTTTCAACTCCACAAACTTCACTGACCTGAATGAAGCACTACAGATCTTTTTTCTTTGCTTTGGTGTGGCATCAACACAGTATTTATTTAATGACGTTTACATTTCATTTCCGTATTCAAGAAACAATTACAACATAAGCAAAGTAGTCAAAAATAAAGCACATACTCTCACTAGCCAACTGCTGAGGCATTGGACCTTGTTATTTTATCGTATATTTAAACAACAGATGACAAGGGTGGATTTTAAAGAATGTGTTATCCTCTCATCTCAAACTGTTGAGCAAACAGTGAGGATCGCACGAGCAAACAGACACACATGCGGGCGCTCCTGCACACACTCACACGCAGTATTAATAATTGACAGAGCCCAATGAGATGAATGTGGCTTCACCATAAGATCAACTCCCACTCAAATCTAATTACGTAAAATGGCATCATCTTACAGACCGACGAACACCAGAGGGTGTTGAGTTTTTTCGCCCGTTTACATCCGTCCATCCTTGGGTTATCATCATTAACTAAAACATTTTTGCTGAAAATAAAGCGGAAATATAAAATAAAATAGAAATATTAGATTAAAAATTTAAACTTACTTCAGTTAGTTGCCAAAGCAAGATTTCTAATGTTCACTTAATTTAAGCTGAAGCACTAAAGTTACTACCTGGAATTAAATAAATAAAAACTAAAACGGAAATAAAATTGAACTTGAATAGTACTATTTAAAAATAAAAAACTAAAAGTAATAAAAAAATGACAAAAGCATTACAAAATTACAAAAAAAAAATGAACTAGTACTATTTAAAAATAAAAAAAGCTAAAAGTAATAAAAAAAAATTACAAAAGCACATTACAAAACTACTAAAAGTTTAGTTAAATTTAAAATGAAAACAAAGTATAAAAATTAAAGCTAATTTAAAAACTATAATAGTATATAAATAATACTGAAATAACACTAGTCCATCCAGCCCAATGGTCTGAAGTCAGTCTTATGATTTGAGGCATCATCAACCATATGGGAAAGGATATATGCTTAAGTTTGAGGTGTTTGTATGAGTAAAAGCAAAACTTGATGTTGCCATACCAAGAATATCAAGTTATTTCACTATCTAAAGCTTTGCACCTTATCAGATATTGGTGAAAGGCCAAAGAACATTTGACAGCATCACAAAGGGTTCATTAGGACATCAGACGTTCCTATCAACCTTCGGGAGACCTGTTGTCTGACGGAAACGATAGATGATAACTTTTTTTGTCCCTAGAGGTCGATAAACAACAACAACACTTCACAAACTCACCTGTAATAAGACAGCAATCCATTGCTCAGGACGAACCATCGCCTTTGGTATCCCTTGATGTAATTAGTCCATTTGAAGAGCCAGCCTTTATAGGTGTCCCCAGGGGCCGGGGTGGGCGCTTTGGGCTCCGACATCACGACAGCCCGTGGCTTCACAGTGTCTGACAGGGGTCTGGGTGAACACAAAGGGTTAAATACGTTAGATGACACCTATGCCTATGTGATTCACACCTTGATGGACAAGACTTTCTCTTGTATGCTGCCAAGGCACCTGAAATGTTTACATACACACCCATGTTGTGTTGTTTCCACCTAGACAGCATTTTATGGGTTGTGTGTAGGTTGACAGCACACTAGGTTTTGAAACACAGCCCAAATCGTCCATATAAAGACTGAAACGTGTTATACTCAGTGGATATCATGTCAATGGGCTCGTTTCGCCTACGTGTCACCCTATGAACCCACTACTTGACATTTACAGACACGAATTAAAACCAAACTCTTTAAACAGCAGCGTTTATGACCGCAATAAATGAAAACAAACATATCTCGGGCTATTTTAAACTTTGTTTAGATAAGTGAGGCCTGCATGTACGAGTCATTCACACACAACTACGAGTCCAAACGACGTTAAAATGACAAAGTTTACTCTTACCGTCATGACATACAATATAAAGGCTCTTAACGTTTTATTAAAAATCCAGTTCGCTTATACGCATGTGCATAAACGTAAAATGACTTTGACGGCTAATTCAGCTAACGGCTAATAAAACTGACGCGCTATCGCGAGACATGAACGCGAAAAGTCAAAAACACCAATATATCTGTAAATACAACACTTACGTGATGACAAATCAACTATAAGCCTCTCAAACGCGCGTTTATCCTCTAAAGGCCCTTTAATAATGTCAGCGTGCGGGGAAATGTGTTAAACTGAAGCTAACTAGCCTGTGCTAACCTTCAAGCTGAGTGTAATGACAGAAATCCCGTCAATTTGTGCATAACATCAGATGAAAGCTCTGGAAAATAGCGCAAAGCAACATGGCAAGACACGGAAATCTGAAATCCCCAGTGCTGAAATGATTTAAAGTGTGTTGTGAGTGCTGGCCAGCTCTTACCTGATCTCTCAATGATCCCCTCTGAAGAAGGAAGTCAGTGACATGAGATCACAGGAGTGAGTTACTCCACACAACTCGCATAAAAGTCACATTATTGCATCTTTCGCCCTTCACACAATACAGACACCCACACGATACTGATCAGTACATGTGGATAATGATTAGCCTTACTCGTTAATGACATTTTAGTCGGAATGGGATTTGTTTTAGGGTGTAAATGAGGTAAATACGGTCAAATAATAAATCAATAAAGCTGCCCGAGCTACAGTGATTTTACAAGAAGTTGTTTTATAGTAAAATTACTCTCATGCATGATTTCGAGTGGTTTATTGCTTTTATAAAACGGTGGCAGCAGTAATAGGCTATGACAGAAATTCACAAATGTTCAATAATTATCTAAGCTAGCTACATGTACTATTCATAATAACCGGAATTCATTATCTAACTGTAGACTGTTTACAGTTGCCATGCAACGTAGCATTATTTTTTAAAATCTCTATTAAGTCATTGTTAAACACAAACAATCCAAGCAGCATACACTGAAAAAGAAAATAAATAAGTATAAATAATATAAATATATTTTTTAAAAATGGCTTACAAATAGTCGAAATAAATAAAAGCAAATGGTTAATCGACATATAATGTTATAATATAAATCAGCTTATAAATGTGAGAGGTTGAGATTAATTTGAGTTTATGTCATCTGATTTAATTTTCAAATATTTTTTAAATGTCACAAAACTAACCTTAACAAATCTACATTTGTGTAAAACTTACCTATAATCAAAATATTTTTCCACAAATAAAGCTCCAAACTATTCAAAAGCTGTTAGACTGTTATGTTCTTAATTTATACATTTTGTCCCAAAATCACGTAACAATAATACAATTCTAGAAAAGATGTTCCTGAGATTAATTTAGCAACAAGGTGTACAAAATCTTTAAAAAAAAGGGATTTCATTCATCATTCAGTTTTAGCCATTTTGTTTCGACTTGCCCACTGTAAATCAATGCAAATGTATAAACAAACAAGTAAAAAAAACTGAACATTTATGAATAATCTTTAAAATAGAATAAAAGTGTAATTATCTGAGTGATATTATTTTGTAATTTGTTAGAAAATGAAGTGTACGCCTTACACTGAATGTAAGTAATCCTGTTACCTGGTAATCCTGTAAGAAGCTTTATTCTGTATAATAAAATGGTAATATAGACAATATTATGTTGTAGTTTATGCAAAAATATGTCCACAAACATATTATTTTCTTCTGTTCTTCATTCGACCGGTAGGTGTCAGTACGCGCGCGTCTCTTTGTTAGCTGACGTCCATGAAGAAGATCGTGCGTCATGCGCTGCAGCGTTCAGCTCCTACTGTTTTGTTTTCAACTTCAACGCTTTCTGCTCTAGATATATTACACCAACAGGGTAAGTGATGAGCGTATGCTGAGTTTAGAGAAGTATGCTGTTAGTTGCACGAAACAATCAAACTATTTCATTGTTTCAGGGAGATGCCTGTGTGCTTCTTAGTAAGTGAAGATGATTCACATAAACCCATTCAGCTTCATCACCAACAATCTGTGACTCTGGGTCGAGGACCAGAAACTAAGATAAAAGACAAAAAGTGCTCAAGAGATCAAGGTAGAGATATTATTCCAAATGAGCAAGTGAGAAAATCCAGGCTTTATTAAAGAAACTACCACTAATGCATTTTTTCTCTTGCAGTTGAATTGAGAGCTGATTGCAACAGAGGATTTATCACTGTTAAACAGGTATGTATGCTAGAATATTATAATAAATATTAAAAGAAAATATAATAATATGTAATATAATATTAAAGAAAACAAATCTGCGAAATATAGTATTGCAGGTTTGAACTGCTTGTTTATTTTTTAACAGTTGGGTGTCAATCCTTCAAATGTGGACAATGTGGTTGTGGGCAAAGGCAATCAGGTACAGTGTCATCAAAGAAGCAAACGCAGGTTTTTGACAATATTTGACAAACTGAATCTCAATATTTCTCTCTCTTTTTTTTTTTTTAAATCAGGAACAATCATTTCAGTCAAACAGATATTGTTGTGCAATAGACTAAAATGGTTAATTAAATTTATGTAGAGTAAAATTCTGGTTAAAAATAATCAAATCAGGATTTCCACATTGTTTTCACAAAAAAAAAAAAAACACACACACAGAAGAACATGGAATAACAGTAATAATAAGCAATAATTGCCTTTTTTTATTTTTAACATTTTAGAGCGAGCACACTCTTGTTAACCATCATTTATGTGTTATTCAGCATCTAGCACACTTACTATATCCACAAATGTCCTGTTCTCTTGTAATTGAAGCTGTATTGCACAGGTTACTGGTCTTAACATCCTACAAACCACATGTCGCCCACCTCTACAACCAGGTGACCATAAAGCCAGGCCAGAGACTTTACATGGTGAATCAGCACTATCCTTACACAGTCAAGTTCACTGAAGACACGTCCACACCCAGATCTGCCGCAGAGTTGAGCAAACCTTCAAAAAGAGCCCATCAGATGAGCTCTGAGGGGAACGGAGAGAAGGTCAAGAGCCCTGCAAACAAAACATCAACATCCTCCCATACAGACCATCACAGAATATCAGACGATTCACCTCCGCCAAAAAAGACAACGCCATCTGGATCTGATAAATCTGTGAGTTTCATTTGGTCAGGAATTTTCAATAATTTGAAAAAAAAATTCAAATATATGATGGTTTAAAGTTGTAATTAAGGACTTTCATGGAGTAGTTTTATATTGTACTGATATTTTTGAAAGTTTCTGAGCTAGTTAGAAAAGATTTTTTTTAAATGCCAGCCTCTTTTGCTACATTTTGAGTTTTGACTTTAGACTAAAACACTGGAAACTATCTTGTTTCCTAGGAATCTGCTGGCCATTGGAGCCAAGGGCTTAAAGTGTCGATGCAGGACCCTAAGATGCAGGTATGAGTTGTTCATTTCAATTGAAGCCTATCAATCAAAAACTGAAACTGATGAAGGCTTTTACGTTTTTACAAAAGATTGCTGTTCTTTTGAACTTTCTATTGATCAAAGAATCCTGAAAAAACACAAAAATAGCACAGCTGTTTGCAGCATTGATAAGAAATGTTTCTTGAACAGCAAATCGGTATATTAGAATGATTTCTGAAGTTCATGTGACACTGAAGACTGGAGTAATGATGCTGAAAATTCAGCTTTCCTTCACAGGAATAAATGACTTAAAAAATATATTAACAGCTACCCATTTTTATCCTCAGGTGTACAAAGATGACAGGGTTGTGGTCATCAAGGACAAGTACCCAAAGGCGCGGTATCATTGGCTGGTGCTGCCGTGGGACTCGATCTCCAGCCTGAAGGCTCTGCGCTCGGAGCACGTGGAGCTGCTCAAACACATGCAGCGTGTGGGAGATCAGATGGTGCAGCAGTGCCCTGACGCTCACAAACTGAGCTTCCGTCTGGGATATCACGCCATCCCCAGCATGAGGTACAGATGTCTGTGTCCTGATTGGCTACTGATGTGGGGAGGGCGGGGCTTGTCGTGAATTAAATATTTTGGATGTTTCTTTTTTTTTTGTAGTCACGTCCACCTGCACGTAATCAGCCAAGACTTTGACTCGCCGTGTTTGAAAAACAAGAAACACTGGAATTCCTTCACTACTGACTATTTTGTGGAGTCTCAAGGTATATTATACACAAAACCGGCCGGCCATTCTAAATTAAAAAGAAACGTCTTTGTAATCTTTTCATTGTACTCACCCTCAGGCCATCCAAGATGTAGATGAGTTTGTTTCTTCATCAGATTGTAGCATTACGTCACTTGCTCACCAACGGATCCTCTTCAGTGAATGGGTGCCGTCAGAATGAGAGTCCCAACAGCTGATAAAAACATCACACAAGTAATCCAAACCACTCCAGTCCATCGGTTAACACCTTGTGAAGTGATAAGCTGCATGTTTTTAAGAAGCGAATCCATTATTATGACATTTTTAACCATTGCTTCCAGTTAAAATATTAGTGCTCTATCCATAATATTGCTTTCTCCAGTGAAATAGTCATTTTGTCTTAATCAAGAGAGAAATATGCACAGATCAAGCACCGTTTACAAGTGAAAACAGCCCAAAACAGCTCTAAACAAATATGTGAGTGGATTTTGATGTGAGAGGGGATGAGGAAGTATTATTATGGATTATGGACTCATATTTTGACCTGAAACGATGGTGTAAAGTTAAAATGTCTTTATAATAGATTTCTTTCTTACAAATGCACAGCTTTTCAATTTACAAGACATTAACTGATGGACTGGAGTGGTATGGATTACTTTTGGATTATTGTGATATTTTCATCAGCTGTTTGGACTCTCATTCTGACGGCACCCATTCACTGCAGAGGATCCACTGGTGAACAAGTGATGTAATACTAAATTTCTCCAAATGTGTTCCCATGAAGAAACAAACTCATCTACATCTTAGATGGCCTGAGAGTGAGTAAATTTTCTGCTAAATTTTCCTTTTTGGGTGAACTATTCCTCTAATAAATTATAATAAGCTCTACAAGCTGTTTAGAGAAACAAGCATTTCCCTGGATAATAAAGCAAAGCATTCATGCTTATCTTTCCACAGATGTCATTGCGATGCTGGAGAGTGATGGGAAGGTGACGGTGAAAGAAGGCACTAGTGAATTACTGAAGCTGCCTCTGCGCTGTCACTTGTGTCGTAAAGAGCAGCCAACGATACCTAAACTAAAAGAACATCTCAAAACTCACCTGCCGCCTTAAATACGCTACAGATCCTGTACAGGACAGGCACAGGTATTTAATCTGTTAAAAGTCTGTCAAATTGCAATTCATTTTGTAAATAGCCCATTGAATCCTTTAGTAAACTGAATTTGTTCTGGATATCTTGACACAGTGTTTTCATTCAGTCAGTCCTCACTTACTTTCATTATGAACATTGATACAATAATGAATCAATAACATTTTGCACATCTCTTTGGTTTTATTGAATAGAGTATTTAAAGATGGTAGTTAAAAGTAAATTTTCCTTTCACACACATGACTTTCAAAATGCACTTGATTGAAGCTAAAGTGTCATTTCTGCACTAAATGAAATTGCACAAATAACTCTTTTTGTTGATTGCTGGGATAAACAGGCCATCACAGTCTCGTTCTTCTCGAACAAACAGATTGCAATTCCATTTAGTGTTGTTTGTGATGTATAAATGACTCACTTCAGCTTATTGGCACGAGGGAAATGACAATCATTATTTATGCTGTTCATTTAGAAGCTGAGAGCGAAATGTATTTGCTTGTAACATACTGCTGCAAAAAAAAAAAATCTGAAAATATAAGCAGGAACTACTCTAGAATAATAAAATGACACTCAAGGAATAATTCTGAACCTCAGCTGATCTGAAACTGACTGGAGGGGATCCATTATTGCTTACATAGAAAAACAATGACAGTTCAAGTCTCTGCAGACAGGAGTGTATTTCACATCCTTTACAGAAGAAAATCTTTCAAAATCAAATGACATAAGATAAAATACAAAAACATACAAGTTAGATAACTAAAGCAGGAGTTCATGACATTGTGTTTTTAACCAAAATATCTAAAACACTAAGGCAGCTATTGCTAGTTGATAACTTCCGTATAAAATTTACTATCCTAATAAAACAAATAAAAATGCAGTTAGAAAAAAAAAATTTAGGCTCCATTTTTATGTTAAATTACTCACAAATAGTCTTGCAAAGTCTTTTTCCTCGCAAAAGTTTCTGAAAACCCTACAAGCTTTTTGATAAAAATGATAGATATTAGCACTGCAGACATCTACTTCCAGCTCGTTGTGTTTTTTTTTTTTGTGCATGTACCCAGCTCACTGTCCTAGAGCTTTTCTAATGTCAAATGCCCTGTAGTCATGGTGACAGATGTCTGTCACATTGAATTCCCTGAAGAGAAGCTTTTGTGCATCTCAGTAGCACTTTTTTGGAGTGTCAGTTGATGTAATATTGCGCTGGTCTTCATCAAGCCAGTGTACCTCCAGTCTGAAATATAATAAATGATACGAGTAAATAAATAATCAAATGTATAATCCTGTGCTTGTTTTGGTGGAATTCCCAACTTCCAAAAGTCTAATAGGGATAGTTCACCCAAAAATGAAAATTCTGGTTGTTCCAAACCTGCATGAGTTTCTTGTAGCTGTTTAACATGAAAGATGATGTTTTGAAGACTGTTGGTGACCAAACAGTTTACGGTAGCCATTGACTTCCATTGTATGGAAAAAAATACTATGGAAGTGAATGGCTACCGTCAACTGTTTGGTTACTCACATTCTTCAAAATATCTTCTTTTGTGTTCAACAGAATAAAGAAACTCGTACAGGTTTGGGCAACATGAGGGTGAGTAAATGTTGCCAATTTTCTTTTTTGGGTGAACTATCCCTTTAAGATTGGCTTTCAACTTGTGTAAAATCAAGCTTGATTGGAAATCAACATTAAAAAGGTGTTTTTTGATGAGAAACCTGATAAAAATATAAATAAAACAATAATAATTGTGCTTTTAAACTCACCATAGATTTCATTTCCCGACTCTCTCCTTCTACTTTGCTGTACCGCTCTGTGGCTTTCCTGGTGTTTTCTACGAACTCCTACGTGAATGATCGCACAGAGACGCCAAAAACTTTTAATGTGATATACAACAACACAAGACTAATATAAATGAGTTTTTCATTGATTTGATGAATTGGAAACGCTCTCACCATAAGGGCCTTGTCCATGTAGTACTCTCTGCCTGGGCTGCCGTCGTTGTACTTGGTGTCGATGGCGAAGCAGAGGAAGAGAACGTCTACTACGATCTCAAAGATGGAGAGGAAGCAGTGGGCCACCAGGAAGGCGAAGACGCACACGATGATGAGCGGCAGCACCCAGACGGTGTATTCACGCTGATAGTTCAGGGAAAGGACGCCCGCAAACGCCGTACACGACACGATCAACACCTGCAGACAACAAGAAACAACTGTTAGACTGCCTGGAATCTCAATTTTAGTCAATTTTATTATCATATATCATCACACCATTTTCAATATCGTGAATTAGATTTTAATTTTCTATTTCGTTTTCACTTTTCCTTTACATTTCAGTGATGTTTTTAGTAATGTTTATTTTGTGTTTGTCATTTTATTCATGTTTTTTTTCTTAATGTCTATATAGAATGAATAATTTATTAGTTTTAGTTTATTCTGTTTTATTAATTTTAGTACTTTAAACAAAAATGAGAAAAATACTGCCTTGGCAACTAGCTGAAATAAAATAAGTTTGTATTAATTTTATTTCAGTCCATGCTTATTTTATTTCAAGTAACAAAAAAAAATATATATATATTTTGTTTTGGTTAATAATAACCATGCTTATAGCTTAGGATTCTTTAGCACATAAATTGTCCCAAGTTTGTGCTACAGACATGATACCTCTGATTAAAAAGATTAAAAATAATTTTGTTAGCTGAAATCAAATTCAATTATATAAAAATTTATTAGATTTAAAGAAAAAAAAGAAAATTGCTTACAACATGGTGGCTTGCCAACTAACTGGAATAATTTATATTTAAATTATTACTAAAACTACCAAAACTGAAATAAAAATATATTAAAGCTATAAGAACTATTTAAAATAAATATGAATTATATATATATACACTAATAAATATGGAAAAGAACAATGAAAATGAAAACTAAAAGTTAAATAAAAATTTTAATAAACAGTACATAAATATTTACTAAAGTAACACTGAATTCTCGGTAGTATAATGGGAAGTTGCGAATCTGTGAATAAATACCTTTCCTAAAAACAGCACAAAGTCCCCGACGCTGTTGATAGCTGCCACACGGAGAGCGTTTTCCGCGAGGATGAAGAAAGCGTCTCGCGCAGACGTGCAGAAGTTGGTGCTGTTGATGGCCGTTGCCGTATATGCGTTCTGAAGAAAAGCGGTGTGATTCGAATTAAAACAGAATTAAAATAAACAAATTCATCTTTCTGCAACATTTACATGACTCACCATGTTCAGGTAAGTGAGGCACTTTTCTAGACACCACAGACAGCAGATACACGCCTTCAGCATGCAGCGCGCACAGCCGTTTTCCTACAGGAACACAACACAATCGTTCAAAAGTTTCAGCTCTTTTAATTCATCAAGGATGCATTAAACTGATCAAAAGTGAAAGCAAAGACATTCATAATGTTACAAAAGATTTCTATTTGAGACATGAAGATGAGCTGACAGTGACTGACTCTTCCTTTGAGCTGACTGTGGATGTAGGTGAGGATGAGTCGGGGAATCTCCACTAGAGTGATGATGAAGGCTCCTTTCACCACGGTGCCCAGATGATAGCGCATCAGACGCAGCACAGACGACACGATGGGCGTGAAGGGCATCTGAGACTTATCTCTACAATCAGACAAAGAAACATAGAAATCACAACTGTGGTCCTTTATAGACAGATGGTGAATGACCTTTGACCTCTGACCTGGTGAAGTAGTATGTGACGACAGCTCCGGCTACGGTCATCTGCTGACAGGCGAGGATGAACTCACTGATCCAGATGAGGCCGACGGCGTGATACCACACCATGTACTGCAGCGGCCCATCCATATGAAACTCCACCAGACCCGTCTGGTTATTCTGCACTGGACTTCCTGTGGGGAGAAACAGATATCTGAAGCTCTGTTCCTAGTCCAACACTGAAATACTAAAACCATCCGATTAGGGCTAGGAAATTATTTAATATTTATGATATATGACAGTATTCCTTCTGAGATCAAAATAAGCATATTATGAATACAGTAATCATTTTTATCATGTGTATGAGAGAACGAGACAGACGTTGTAATAGCGTTGCAAATGTAAACTTCAGCAAAATGCCATTAGAGCTATTAAGTTTAATTCATTTTAATTCATCTGTCTGTTCCAATAAATTCATTTTTTATACACAATATATACATAAACCTTTAATTTAATATAATAAATCTTTTCATTTGTATATACATTTTTAAATAAAACAATATTAAAACAGTAATGCTTATACCAATTTTTGTATATGTATACTAATTAAATAAATACTACATAACTAATACCATATAAAATATTATATAAAATTATTATACAACTGCACTATATAAATGTTTATTACACACACACACACACACACACATACATATATATATATATATATATATATAACAAATATATTAAATAAGTAAATATAAAAATATTCATAGTAAAAATGCATCTTATTTGTGTATTTATTATAATATTTGTACATAGGAAAAAATCTAAATATAGCTGAATTGAATTTTAAAAACAAAAATATATAAATAAATTAATTAGTTTGAATATATACAATAAATACATATGTTATGTATTTATTATAACATTTACATTAAAATTACTTTATACTTAATTATATGTGTTTATTTTATTTTATTTTTTTTTACCAATGTTATAATACACTGTAATATATATATATATATATATATATATATATATATATATTTTAATATTATATATATATATATATATATATATATATACACACACATTTGATTGGAATGTACTTTACTGGAGCCTATACATAACTGAGATATGCTCTATCGTTCAGTCCTGCGACTGACTACCTCAAACGCCGCCCACCCCAGACCTTCATTCGTTTGCTCTGACAGACCTGCGGATCCGAGGAAGAGGAGCACAGTGATCCAGTAAACCCAGAAAAGCATGAGCGTGAGGAAGGTCCAGAAGGGCTGCAGGGCCAGCAGAGGCAGGTGGGTGAACACTTTACCAGCCACGTGAAACAGAGCGATGGTGAGCGCCACACGCTTCCTCATGAAGAACATCAGCAGCAGCAGAATCACCTGAGGTGCACCGGTATTCAATATTACATATCTGCATATTAAAACCTATTTTGCCGTTTGGTAGTTCATATAGTAGTATGCAAATCCAAACGTACAGTGAAGACAGTGGCAGCGATGGCGTAGATGAGCAGGGCTTTCTGGTTGTCTTTGGCCACCTCCAGTTCCGGAGCCGGTAAAGTGCTGTTCACAGATTTACTGTGATCCACATACAGCCACCACAGGATCCCCGTCCCGCCTGCCACAAACACAGCGCTGCCTCACACATCACAGGCTCTTTATGACGTTCAGCTAGTCACAGTGGCTGCTTGTCTTTTCATTTATTTCAATGTTATACTAAAGTCTCACCAATTGACCCGACCACCACGACGGCTGTAAGAATCCAGACCAGAAGCACAGAGATGTAGCGGATCACAACCATCAGGATCAGAGACAGAACTGCAGCACAAAGAAGAGATAAAGCGGTAAATCGTTGGTGTAAATCTTCTGACCACTGACATTTAACCTATGCTAATCAGTTATTATAGTTAATGAAAAATAAAACTATAAAAAAAACATTTTATTACTTGAAATAAAAACAAACAAATAAAATAAAACTTCAGCAAAAAAAAAAAAACTACAAAAACTTTTAATAAAAATCAAAAGCTAATAAAAATGCCAAAAAATCAAAATGACTAAAACTAACCAAAATTAACATGAAACGAAATAAACTAAAAATCAAGCTAGTAGTTAATAGAAACTAAAGACATTTAATACAGAAAATAAAAAATATGAAAACACAACAAAAATAAAGATGTTTACATATAAGAAAGTTTAAATTACTAAAAATAAAAAATAAAGTCATGTTCAATAACAAAAAGTAATCAAATTGAGAAAAACAAATAAAAAAAAATGGTAAAACTAACTCAAATTAAAATGAAATAAAATAAATAGCATGTAAAAAAAACCTTATTTCAGCTAGTTGCCAATGAAACATTTGCCATTTTCATTTAGCTTAAATTGATGTACTAAAATAACTAAAAATTACATGTAAAAATATTAAAATCTATATAGTCATGTTTAATTAAAAAATTTTTTTAAAAAAATTGGGAAACAGTATAAATAAAAACTATATAGACATATTTAATTAAATTAAATATTAATTAAAAATGTCATATTTTAATATTAAAAATAACACTGATGCAAATCAGATTTATATTTATGAAAGTAAGTAAGTTTTGAGGGATGTATAATTTGTAATAACGTTGGTTTCATAACTTTTTACAGGTTTTTAATGAGAGTTTGACAGGACAGAGCAGTCCCGTGTAATGAGCTGACCGAGAGCCAGCAGACACAGGCCCATGATGATCTCTTTGGATGTCATGACTCCAGCGATGACCCGGTGCACCACACTGTTGTCACTGACGAAAGTGATGAAGGCCTCGGCAAACTTGGCATAACAGGAAATGTCAACTGGCATACAGCGATGAAACACTGGTAAAGACGCACTACACACAAAAATAACAAAATATAGGTTAGTCTGAATGGAAATTTATCAAACCTACAAATAAAAGATCAACTTAAGTTTTCTTTGCTGTGTCGACATACTTTCTACTGAAACAGGATGTTTGGGTGGAAATATTGATGGGTCTGTTTTTGTTTGAAATTCCCAAAAGTTTTTATTTCAGCCGTGAATCATGATCTGCAACTTGCTATCTCTAGTCAGTGGCTTTTTTGTTGAAATATTTGAATAAAAATGTATATTTAAAATATACTTTATACCTGCACTCCCTTTTAAAAATTTGGCGTCAGTAATTTCTTTAAAAACATAATTTTAAAAGAATTTATTTTAAAAGCATATAAAAAACGTTATACATAATAATTAATATACATATAATTAATTCTGCAAGTATGAATTAAATTTACTAAAAGTGTCAATAAAATGCATTTTTAATGTTACAAATATTTCAGATGAATTCTGTTCTTTTGGATTTTCTATTCATCAAAAAATGCTGCATTGTTCCCACAAATAAATATTAAGCAGCACAATCGTTTTCAACATTGATAATGATCAGAAATGTTTCTTAAGCAGCAAATCAGCATATTAGAATGATTTCTGAAGGATCATGTGACACTGAAGACTGGAGTAATGATGCTGAAAATCCAGCTTTGATCACAGGAATAAATGACATTATAAATTTATTTTGAATTGTAATGATATTTCACAATATTACTCTTTTTTCTGTATTTTTAATCAAATAAATGCAGCCTTGGTGAGCAGAGGAAACTTCTTTCAAAAACGTTTTAAAAATATCAAAACTAACACACATGGACTACCTTGGATGGACAGGAAGTGTTGGACATTTTGCCGCTCTATTAGGGTGAGATGAATACGTGTCCGGTGGTACGTCATAGGAGCATAAATCAGATCCTAGAGATGACAATACAGAAAAACAAAACCCCATTAGGCATAAATCACATTTCATGACATTCAACTGTATGTGACAGCACTGAGCTCACCGTTAACTGCTGAGAACTTTGTGAGATCCTCATAAGTCTTCAGCTCGGCGTCTGGACACTTCGAGACGCACAAAGCCACGGATTTTATCTTTCTTCTCAGTATGTCGATGTTACAGGGGTCCAGGAAAAACACATACCTGTGACAAAACCATTCAACAAACTGTCACTCAACACCTGTAAAATCTTCCTTGCCAATCTACAGAAGAAACATCTCCATTTCAGCTTGCTCTCACACACTTTCTGGAGGTGTGGTCGCTGCCGCTGAGCTCTATTTCTGGGATTTTGGCATTCTTCTGACCGCAGGTGTTCCCGTAGCTGTCGTACCCTGATATGAGTCTGGAGGCGGCCCCTGTCGCAATGGCGAAGCCACAGATGCAGAGCTGCAGTAGGAACACAAGATGATGATCAGGACATGGTAGGTTTCAGGACTGGATACAACTGGTAGCAGAAATTATTATTAATCTCCCTGGAACTGATTTTCAGCTGTATTATTTACCTATACAGTGGTGGCCAAAATTATTACAACACTAGTATTCTGACCAGTTTTAAGTCAGTTATTTCTATCTTTTGCTGTAGTGCATTAATTGTAATAATCCAGTGAGATTTTTGTGCTCCACACAGAGATCTGATCTGATCATCATCCAGTTTGTCTGAAATGACATGAAGAAACAGAACAAACTGAGACAGACTAAATCCAGAAGAACTGTGGCAACGTCTCCAAGACGCTTCAAGAAACCTACCTGCAAACCATGAGATCAGATCTCTGGCTGTTGTCAGACTCCTTGTGCAAAAAAAATCTGACTGGATTATTACAATTAATGGCAAAATGAATGTTTGGAAATGGAAACTGATATTTCCTACGGACACACTACAGCAAAAGATAGAAATAACTGACTTAAAACCATTTTTTAGCTGCTGAAAATACTAGTGGCCTAATCATTTTGGCCACCACCGTATGAAGGCATTTTTTACCAAAGAAAAACAGACAGCATGCTGTCCATTTAATCCAAGTACTTAAGATGAACCAATTAATTAAATATGCTTTAAACACTTATGACTATTATCCATAATAACAAAATAACATCAGATAATGATAATAATATTGTTTAAAATTCACGAGAATTATAATTCATACTTTACAGTGTTTTCATGTATTTGTAATTGTGTCCAATAGTTGCATTTTTTTTTTTTAAATGTGAATTGTATTTCTTTATATTAATTTCGCACGTCTGTTTTCCTACCATGCCGACATTGAAGAGGATGAACAGGAGCAGCCATGGGATATCTGTGCACTTCCTCTGCTCTAAGGGTTTCCACTCGCGGGTCTTCTGTAACGGGGAAGTTGACATAGTTGACACATACTGTACAAACTCTCTTTTAACAGAAAATATAGCTAACATATATGCATAAGTTAATACATTTTTATGGATTAAGTAACATTTTCCAATTACTGTATATTTATTTGTCACACTGCAGAACTAGTTAAGTAAACAGCAAAAAAATTATGTAATTTCAATAATGAAAACCTAAAAAAGCCATTGTGACAAGCATTATCATTTTAGTATTATTTATATACTATGACAGTATTTATATACTATGATAGTAAATGTTTTGAACTGACCTTTATTTTTATTATTTTGTTATGTGAATTTTTGTTATATGCTTTATGTATTATTTATTTATTGTTTTATTTTAACCTGTTTAGTATTCAGCTTAATCTTATTTTATTTCAGTTAGTTGCAAAGATAACATTTCAAATTTTCGTTTAAGTGTTTTATTTACTTTTTTATTTGTTGTAAAGTTTTCCATCTAATATTAATATTTTACTTATTTTCAGCTTTATCAATTCACGATAACGATTTTAATAGTTTTAAATAACAACACTGGTGACCAGTCGCAGTGTCCAAAAATACAAGCTCTTCGTTTATTCTTTGGCAAAGTTCAGCCGCACAAAGCACGAATAAAACACTATGAAAGCACGGTAGTGAATGAATGGGATGGGACTGTCTGAACACACCTGACTCGTTCTCAGTGAAACCCGGAAATCAGCTTTACACTGTTGACAAACAACGCTCTGCATTGATTTATCGTTATTTTGATGTAGTAAAGGCGATTGGCTCAATAGCTCCCTGTATAAAGTAGACAGACCTTCCGTTTCACAAATCTACAAGACCCTTGCTTGCATATGAGTGTCTGTAATACGAGTGTTTGCTCTTATGCTCATAACTTCATGCAGTGCATGTAGCCGTTCAAGTCAAAAAGTTTCCAGATGCCAATCAGCATGCATTTACACGATGTTGTGTTTTATGCTGTCTTACCTGTGTGCTACCGCAGCAGCCCATAATTCCTGAGATGATGAGAATGACAAACACACAGAAACAGCGCTAAATCAGGGAGTTGGCAGCGCGCGATCAGCGTGTCCTGCAGCAATTTCGGAAGAATGTGGTGTAAAAGTTGGACATTGGTAATAAATACGTACAAATGCCCTTAGAAGCAAAGACACATCCGCTATTGCAATCACGCATGAATATAAAACACACTCGAGCCGCTACTGTTAGTAAATGGATTAGGATCTGTTTCTTCAGGATCTGACGTGCTGTAATTCTCCCTTGCCCGTGACAAGAAGGTGAAGGCGGAGCTGTCCTGTCCTCCTCCTCCTCCTCCTCCTCCTCCTTTTCTTCTGTCACACGGGAAAACACTGAACTAGGATCAGATATTTCACTATCCAGTTCCCTTGGTGTAACATTCTGGCAAACAACTGGAGTCTGATTGTCCATACTCGAAGATAGATTAATATTAGGACACGTTTGTTGTGTTAGTTATGTCATTGAACGGATCTTTTGAACAGATTCTTTTGTAATGACTCGGTTAATATGATTCACGAGGAATTGTGAATCACTCGAGTGCATGGGATTAATCAACATATTAATCTCGTTAATCATGTTGTTGACAAAATGTTACAGTAAACAAACGTGATCTATAATAACCTATAGTTGGCAATAGTGGTAAGCAGTGATATTAATTAAAAAATAATAACGTAAATTAAAATTCCCCGGCGGAAGACACTGCGAACACTTACCTGGAAAGAATTGGTGAGTCATGTCTTTGAAGAGGTTCATTAAACGAACCGTTCTAACGAACCGATTCGCTACAATGATTCGGACCATTGAGCTCCATTACTGTGACTTTAGCACCATCTAGCGAGAAGAAATAAGTAGTGCGAAAGGTTTTTAGTGTTCACGACCATTTTATATTCACATTACGGAGGTCCAGTGGACGTGCTTTAGGCGCAGAGATACAATTCTGAAAATCGTAAAATCATTAGACTGCAGAGTTATCTGAAGTTACAGATTGTTCTGTTGAAGTCATTACCATTGTTTTTCCTTTGTGGTAAGGGTCCAAACAACTTTGCAAGACAAACTAACTATCAAACAGTTCAACTAAAGTGGAGATGCCGGGGATTGAACCCGGGGCCTCATACATGCAAAGCATGCGCTCTACCACTGAGCTACATCCCCGCTGGGATTAATCGCTGGAAATAGTGTTGATCCACATTCACACTTGGAAAACGTGATTTATACGGGTCTAATATCGCTTATAATACTGGCATGCAACATATGTTATTGTTAACATAACATATATGTTAACAGGTAAACCTGATTTTGAAATAATGCCCATAAAATGTTTTGTTTATGTGAAAAAATAAGACTCCGAGGGCAGTTTGTGCTGATTTTAGCTAATCAGAAATTTACCTGTCAATCACATTGTGCATTTGGTGTTACTGACATTTAATTGGCTGACATAACTTTAAAGGGCGGGGTTTTGGAAAGAGAGCCTGCGGTTGAATGGAATGGAGTTGATCTAGTTCTGACAGTAATTGCCTTTTTTCTACATCAGTCGGTAAGTTTGTCATTTATAAACTACGCTTATATATATATATAAGAAAGAAAGAACAATGTAAAGGTGATACCAAGATTGTGATGCCGTTTAGGCTTTTGACCTCTGGAAAAGTACACTTTCTGGAAATTATCGACATTTACCCTAGAAAAAATGCTTTCAGACATTTAAAACGTGTTTGTATTTTTGCATGTTTCTCAATAATAAATATTTATTTATATATTTTTTTCAGTTTATGTATTATTAATGTATATAAAATCAAGTAGCCTACATATAGCCTAACGTTACAAGTACACCTTCAGAAAGTTGGTCTTTGACTAACATTTCATTAATATTATTTATTGCAATTCTTCTTGTTTTCTACTCAGTTCAGAAAATACACACAGAACAAAAGTCAAGAGGACACAAGAGTGACTGAAATAGCTTTTTAATATTTAAAATGTAAACACATACATTGTATCACAGAAAATAATGGCCACGGTGGGACAT
>JAFVLL020019910.1:0-18974 GCA_021397915.2 Tor tambroides
TAAATACCTGTGACTGCACTTATATTTAGCTGTGTGTGTTTTATATTGTTCAGAAGTGGGTAGGTTTAGGGTAGGGGTGGGTTAGGTGCTCCAGTTGAAAGTATAAATTTATATACAAATATAACTGCATCGGAGTCACTCTTTTTACGTGGTCCGAGGCAGTGCTGGTGTTGAACCAGTGGATCCGTGCGTGGACCACGGCTGATGCCTGTCACTGACTTACATTGGTATCACTTCTGTGAGCCCATCACGGAATTTTCGGCGATTCCGTGATGCCACCACAGATTCGGGGGTTAAGAGTCCGTGGTCATTACACGGAATTCTGTGAGACCAGGTTGATCCCTGAGTCTCAATTTGTATACTATCCGTCCTGTATGCAAGATTAGAATTAGTGCATTCCAAATCATAGCACAATGAAACTAATACATCCATACATGCTTTTCAGCAAATATTTCCTATAATCCCTAGTGCAATAGAGTTCTCATTCGACTTTTTCATCTGAAGTGGTTTAATTAAGGGGGTCACACACCCTAAACCTCTGTAATCTGAACCCTGTTTATACATAAACATTCAGTTGTAACTTTTCCCGTGGGAACAAGAACAGTTAAATATCAAAATATCTCAGAGAAGCACCAGTTATGGAGATTATGGCACCGTAAGGGAAATACTGTTACGGATTCCCAAAAAGCAATGCAGCTAGGTTTACCGTGTCGAAGACACATGGGTGGCGTAAAGGATCCTAAATCTGTGTAATCGGTATATGTGGAGATAATCACCCTCTCTGCAGTGTAAGAGTGTGTGTGATTTGGGAATGTGCTGAAGTGAACAATGAATAGCAGTCAAAGTGACAGTAATGTGCGATTGACCCCAGCTCTTTGAACACTGACCTCTGAATGACAGAGGGAGATTTGCACTGCTCCCCTTACTCTACAGAGCCTTGTGTGTTAGTGTGTATGTGTGTGTATGGGTACTGGGGTAAAGGGTGAGTGTGTGTGTGACTCAGAGGCATGCAAACCATCCAGCAGCTGTTCACATGTGGTTGAAAAAAGGCAGGAGCAATCCAGTATACTGGCCTACTTGTGCCTGAATGTATGTATGTGGTTTGTCTCACCGCACACAATCGTCCAATACGTGTGTGTATGGCTCCTTCATCGTCTCGCTCTGCAGTCTCTGTTGCTCTCTCAGTGAAGAAGAAATAAATTTTATCATCATCTCTGTCTGCACTGTCAGGAATGAGGTGGGCCGCAATAAACCTGGGCTCTGCACATACACAAACACACACATAGACACACTATTATAATGCATATTTGATTTTTGAAGTATGTGGTCTCTGTAAATCAATTCATTTTGAGTAGTGACTATGAAAAATCATTACTAATTGAGTGTTCCATCAATAATCAGCATTTATGTCCCAGGATTTAAAATACAGAAATACATTCTAAAATATTATAGATTATATTTTAAAACCTATTGTTGTTAAAAAAAAGAGTAAATAACTATTGCAGCAGTGAAAATGATTTATAACAATTTTACACAAATTATGAATGCTCATTTCCACCAGTATTATTTTAGTATTATTTTATACTAATATTTTGAATTACCTTTTTTAGTTTTTATTTTAATTTTAGTCTGTTTTAGTTATTTTGTTATGTCCTTTTGTCATTTTTATTTTTAATGTCTAATATCTAAAAAAAAAAACAATAATGATCTAACATCTAATATTTCTTTAGCTTTAATATATTTTTAATTCAGTTTTAGTTTTACTGATGTACTTTAATTTCTTTATTTCGGTTTTATTTCCGTTATGCTGAGTTCACATTGCACGATTTTAGCCCCGATTTTCACTCGCCCACAGCTTTTGCGAAATCGCCAACAAATGCCCGAAATCGGAGGCAAATCGGTGCTCGTTCACGTGAGTGACAATCACGCAGTGTGAATTATGAAAGACGCAATCTGAGAGAATAGCTGACGCGTCGCCTGTAAAATATTTGGTATGCTAAATATCTGGACCTGTCGGCGATTCAAAATCCTGCTGTGTGAAATGAGATCTGACTGAAAAATACAGCAGCGATGACCTAAAGCCAATGAGAGAGCAACATACAGGGCATCGGGAAGTTCGGGGAAGAGTTATGAAACGTAGTTTGCGGAGTCACCAGGCAGAGTTGCCGGTGATTCTTCCTTTTGTGAAGTCATGCATGTGTAACCTCCTGTCGCCGATCCATCGTGCAATGTAAACACAGCAACAATGCTACCCCAGATAGTCATGCAGTGTGAAAACAACGGTGATCCGATGAACAACACTGATTTCCACAACAGTTTTGTTGCTAATAAAATGCATTAATGTCACCATCCTTTCCACCATAAAATGTTATAAACATAAGAAATAAGTCTGAAAATGTTTATTAATATCAAAATTGAATTAATTTGTACCATGTAGGATTTTCTGATCCGTCTCTGTTCTCATGGGCGAGCGAGTCCCTAAACCTCTCAAAATCACAGAGTCTCTCCCCAAAAAATCTGCAGTCAGACCGGTGTACAGCTCTCTACCTGCGAGAGAGAGAGAGAGAGAGAGAGAGAGAGAGAGAAAGAGTGAGAGAGAGTGAGTGAGCATTGGAGGTCAGTGCAGAGAACTCAATCTCCTACATGAGAGGAAGGAAAAGTAAACAATTTATTGCAAGAAGCCCCATTGTACAATTTTTCATTAAATCATGTTATCAGCTAGAAAACACACACGCGCACACACACACACACACACACATCTACAGTACTGTATAAATCTGGTGTGACCTGATATACAGTCAACAGTTTTCAAAATCATACACACTTAGTCGTATAAAATGAGATCATACCATTTTACTTAAACCCCATGTTTATAATAAAAAACCTTTAGAAATCTACTTGAACACATGTTGCCTCTGTTGCCCATCAGTTATCTGACAGAAACTCATATGTACAGTCAGAGCTGGGTAGATTACTTACAAATTGTAAGCCGTTACTGATTCCAGATTACATGACAAAAACTGTCGTCAGTAACGTAATCCGTTACATTACACATTTTAGGTAATATAATCAGATTACTTTTAGATTACTTTTGATTTAACTCGTTTATCACAATGATTTAAATAGCATTATCTTGTACCATAATGATGTAAAAAATGCAAAGAGTAAGAAAATTTGTTGCATTCATTGTAATTTCCAACATGAAGTGCATTAAACATTATATTACATCAAGGTTTCCCAAACTAGGGTTCGTAAAGGAACTGCAGGGGGATTGTGAGTTTAATGAAAAGCTGACAATTAATTAAATCATAAAAAATTAAAATGAAAATAAATCATTTTAAAACAAACTCCCTTTTTTTTTTGTAATTTTTATTTATTTATTTGAACTCCCTTTCGAGGAAAGTCTCTTCACTCAGCGGCCATATTTGCAACGCCTCCGGGCAGCTCATACAAGACCTATCTTAATGAATGGGGGAATCCTGAAATCTCAAAAACTGCTCGCTGAACTCACAATTAAATTACATATGTCAAATCAGCAACAAAAATCTGAAATTAATTGCCCCATAAATGTTGTTTCTTATGCTCAAATAGTGTTTAAAAACCTTATTTTTCAGGATAGACCAGGCAATGCGCATGCGGGGTCATAATGTGCTTTTGACTGCGCATATGCATTGGCTGGTCTAGTCAGGTTTCTATGGGAAATTTGGCTCTTTCGTTTAGAAGGTGGGACTATTCCTCCATATTGCGTGTTGCAGTTTCTCCCATTCATAAGTACAGGAGAGAACTGTCTTTACATTTCTATAGTCTTTGTTTTAAATAAAACACTTACTAAAAAAGATGAAATATTTTTATTTACCTGCATACCATTTGATCATAATCAACATCAAAGAAACCGTGAACGTGCAAATGTGATAATTAATTATTGAAATATTTATTTTAAAATCTCAGGGGTACTTAAAGCAAATATATTTGGTGAATAAGGTTTAGATGACAAAGAGTTTTAGAAAGGAAAATTTAAAAGATGAAAAAGAGAAATTAGGGGGAATCAATGATTTATGAATAATTTATTGCTATTGTGTGAATAATATGTAATCCATACAAAAGTAACTGTAGTCTGATTACGAGTATTTTAAAATGTAACTTACTCTGATTACAAGTACTTAATTTTTGGAATCTGATTACGTAATCCAGATTACATGTAATCAGTTACTACCCAGCTCTGTGTACAGTATGTAAGTGTGTGAAAGTATCTCCAAGTTCACTAACATGCAATCTTAAAAAATCTGTCCCAAATGTATTGCATCTGGCAAAATCTCACACAAGGAGTGCCAAGTTTGTGCAGTGTTGTAAAGACACACACACACACACACTGGGAGATGTGTCTATGCCCCAGAAGACTGCAACACACCCACAAGACCCCTGCAACGCTAAACCTGGAGTGAAGAACACCTCAAATTTCTCCCATGAGACCAGTCAATCTGCAATGGGCCATAATCTCAGTGACAACTGACAAGCAGAAACCTCCATCCAACACACACGAGAGCCAAAACACACACACACACACACACAAATGTGCTCTGACATAGTTATAAACACAACACAAGTATGCAGTGGCATGAACTTTGATGCTGAAACTTAACACACTGAAATGTACCTGTGAAGGTGCTTGCAAAGGGAAGTTTGGGGTCATGGGGACATTTCCCCCTCCCATTCTGTACTGTGGTACGATCCAAACTGAACACATGCTGCCAACAAGAAGTCAGAAAATTCACATCAATTTCACAACTCAACAATAAACTTGAGCTCACAAATGTCTGAATTTCTCTTGCTTGTGAAAAAATGTATTATTTATTTTTACAATACTGGGGTATACTATTAATCATGTTCAATTTGGGGTATTAGAGACCCCTAGGCCCACTTAATATTTCCAAAGATATATTTATTATTGTAGTTCAGTTGAATATTTCCTGACTTTTCCTCACCTTATGAGAGCTGATAATAAACAAAATATAGCTTAATAGCTTTAAAATATCACAATACATTAGTTTGAGATCTTAGAGTAAGATGCTTTTAAAAGATGCTCACTAAGGCTGCATGTATTTGACCAAAAACACAGTAAGAACAGTAATATTGTGGATTTTTATTATTTAAAATGTAAATCATTCCTGAGACGGCAAAGCTGAATTTTTAGCAGTCATTACTCCAGTCTTCAGTGTCACATGATCCTTCAGAAATCATTCTAATATGCTGATTTGGTGCTCAAGAAATATTTCTTATTATTATCAATGTTGAAAACAGTTGGTCTGCATAATATTTTTGTGAAAACCATCATACATTTTGAGAGATATTTGATGAATAGAAAGTTTAAAATACATCATTTATTTGAAAACGAATTTATTGTAACAAGAAGTCTTTGCTGTCAATTCAGATCAATTTAAAGTATTAATTGCTTACTGAACTTTTGATTTGCTAGTTTCTACCAGTTTATTGTGATTTGCTCATTGTAGTTTGCATCAAACTGACCCCAAACAAAAATAACAGTATAACAGTAAATAACTACTAACTTTTACTTGCAATAATTATCAGCAGCATGACTTCAGTGTACTTCAGCTGTTTTCATAATACCGAAGCTCTTTAAGTAACGAACTGCATTTTTCAACATGTTCCAGAGTAGCATTACACTACACTACATCATTGTTTTTCTTGTCACGGTCTATTATACACATAGCTTTACAGCTAGAAGAGCTGAGGCAATGACTGTGCTCTCATATACAATCCTTTTTCCCTTTGTTATACTTTATGCAGCACTGGGAAATTCAAAACATTTTAGTGAAATTGTTTGTTTGGGTTAGATTTAACCAGTTCAAATAATGACCCACTGATTCCTTTAGTTAACTAGTGTTACTGGAAGTATTTATCATCAATGTATCTGTTCAGTTCATCCTAATTGATATTTATGTTCCAGATAAATACAAAACTGATTCCACAATTAAAGAGGTATAAAATTGTTCTTCTGTTGAATATAAATGAAAATAGTTTGAATAATGTTGGTAACAGTTGCTGGTAGCAACTTGGCTTCCATAGTTTTTTTTCCTTTTCTTTCCAGCTTCTTTTATATTCAACGGAAGAAAGAAACTCTACAAGTTTGGAACAACACGAAGGTGAGTGAGAAAAAACTATCCCTTCAAATAGTATCATCTGACTTTGAGTTTCTAGGCTGTACCATATCAGAGATCTAAAATGTAATAATAGTAGTGCAGTAGTTTTTACTGCCATTGATGTCAGACACCGTATGGGTGTGTCCAGTGGTGCCAAAGACAGCTTAAACCTCTGGTGCCAGTTCATTTACACAATGTAGTATTGTCTATTTGTCAGACATCTCTGGCGCCCTGTATGGCACAGTTAAAACACCTCAAAGGAAGTAAAGAGCAGCTCTCCAACGGCAGAATAGACATCTATTCAGAACTAACACACACACATTAATTTTCTATTCTCTGCTCTGAATCCTCTGTGTGTCTGTGTGTTTTTGCTTTGTATCTTCTCTCATGATCTTGTCTTGACCCTAAGGGCCAGCCTGTTGGTGGGTGACCTCTGACCTTAAACAATTAGGTCTCTGATATACATAAGTAAATTAGATCCTACTGATGTGCATACACAAACACACTAGGTGTGACGCAGTGGGAGGGAGTGTTTGTGTGTGTGTGTGTGTTACCTCTCCACGGTGTCCAACGTTCACATATGCACACACAGGCTGGAAAGCTCCAGTTCCACAGACCAGTAGATGAGTGCGGTTAAATGGCTGCAGTAATCGCACAAAGTTTGCACACTCTGTCTGTACCAAACACACACATAGAAAGAGTTCATATTAAAATGCTGGGTGTTTTGGTGGCAAATGAGTGTACAATCTTGATAATTACAGCACAATTACTTACACAAACATACAAACACATGTATTTTACACTGGACAACCAGGTTAAACTCATCAAGTGCAGTTTATAATCATGAGGAATTTTGGTATGTGTGAGTGTGACCAGTATTTCCCTGAATGGAGGGTTATAGGAGTTATCAATATTTTAATGGATCAGAGAAAAAAAGTGAGAAAATAGCAAGAAAATTATCCCCACTTAAAACTCACTGAAGACCAATCAGAGCTTTCAACATGGGAAAGAAGCTCTTATTTTTCAATTACTGAAAGGTTCAGAAAGAGGAAGACGTCCTCACACACACATACAAACACACACACACACACACACACACTATCAGCATGTACACACTCTAACTATGGCCACCTGTATGCAGCCTCATTGACTGTGTAGGGTCAAAATCAGTGGAGCATAAATGAACGAAAGGTCAAGGGTCATAAAAGATGCAGGCAGATGCTCAAACTGCGACCAGATGTTAACCAGCAGGACCGAGAGAGTGAGAGAGATCCAAAGCAGCAATGTACCAGTCACTTTCCATAAACATGGAATAAAATGGAGCCTGAAACTTTAAAAAATATATACATATATAATAATATATTATTATTATATTATTATTATATATAAAAATAGAATTATATATATATATATATATATATATGATAAAATATATTATGCTGATTGTCAATCCCTGGAGGTTGAATTTTATATTACGCTGTTTACTTTTCCATTCATTTTCAATGAGTTATGGAATTTTTGGAGACAAGTAATCAAAATTTGTGACAAACCTCATTTGTGTAAACCCTGATTTATGTATTTTTATTTTAGCAATACTTTTCTGTTAAATGTACATATTCCAATAAATTAAATTGATTTAATTAAATTAACAGATTAATAATAAATTAATAGCTGTGGATATTAAAATTAGTTAACAATTAAAATAGTTTTATTTATAAATAATTGAACACCATTTTCATAACAAATTAATAATAAATTAATAGTTGTGGTCATTAAAATGAGTTAATAATGAAAATAGTTTTATTTATAAATAACTAAATACCACTTTTGAGTTTTGATGTGTTTAAAACTGTATTTTTATGCTAGGTATTATTGAACTAAGTTTTAAAGTTTATTGACTTTGTTTACCTAAAGTGTCAAATCTCTTGTCACAAAGAAAGGGATTTGTGCCTTTAATTCTAAAAATAAATAATAAATAAAAATGGGCAACACTTTATTTTGATACTCCACTAACTATAAGTAACTCTGCAACTACATGTTCACTTATTCTACTAACCCTAACCTACTAATACTCTAATGAGAGTTACTTGACATGTAGTTGCAAAGTTACTTAGAGTTAGCAGAATGTCTAAAGTGGACTATCAAAATAAAGTGTAACCCTAAAATGTCCCCATTTAACTGCCACCAGTCATTTTTGTGTGAGCTATTATGTGGTACATAAAACTCTTCTGAGTTCATATCTGTGTGTTGTTTCAGGGTTACACCAACTAAAGTTTAAATGAAAAACACATATCCTGTTCAATTCCCTACACACTGAACAGAGTCATTAAAACACCACTGTGAAATCGCACTCACCTGTCACATCAAACAATACTGCCGGGACAGTCACCAGAGCATGACGACACCTCACATTTCCACTTTACGAGCGAAACATGCTAAACACTAACAGATGCAGAGTGCATCTCCATACAAGCGTGTGTGGAAGAGCATTAGGGTCAGAGGGCAGGAAAGATTTAACTTGGAACATAATTAACATATTCATGGTGCTGAAAGAAAAAAGGGAGAGGCCAAACAAGAAGAAAAAGAACCGAAATGTAAAAGCAAAGGGGATTTCGAAAAATGAAAGAATAACTGCGTTCTGTGTATTGGGACGGCCTTCTACGGCTATTAGGTTTAAGAGACTCATGAGTCACACACAAACTTGGTTGGAAGCAAGACAACAATAAGTGAGTGGATCAAATCTCATTTATGGGCGTTTGGCTTCCTCTCTCCAGTCATCACGCCAACTGCAGCACACTCAGAGTATAGCTGAAGATCGACAGATGTTTTCTTTTGAAACTCCAGATTGAACCACATGAAATAAGGTAGAGAATCACACTAACCACATTTGAGGATTTCTGCTGTCATCAGCTGGATCTGGGATATCATGAAAGAACCTGACATATGAAGTATGAAAAAAAAGCTCGCCCCCCCCCCCCCAAAAAAAAAACTTCGGGAAATTGGGAGTTTGTTGCAGTTTTTAGTGAATTCAGTACCAGAACCAGTTTTTCACTCACCTCGGGATCTTTCCCTTTGAGAATACAGTCCTCACGGTTCCCAGGCAATGAAGGCCAATGGATCTGGAGATAAAGAGGAAAAGCAGATGAAATTTATCATCTCATAAATTAAACACACACTAAGCACAGCTCTGTCCAACTCGCACCCAGACTCATTTACTTGTTAAGACTAATTAAACTTCCAAAGATCCAAACAAAACAAAATCAGACACCAATTAAAGTCACAATGAACTCAAAATGGACAAAGAAGAGCAATCGACAACAATCCAAAGATCTTTCCCAATGGTCAAATGAAGTCCTGCTCTACATTTTATTTTTCTCCCCTCACATTAGGGGAGAAAAGATTATTGCAATTTCCGTTTCATGACAACTTTAAAGCTAAAGTGAATAATTTCTGTGCCAATAAAGCAGCACCAAATGATACTGTATGTTGCAAAAATAATGTCTGTTTCCCTGTCTGCCACTGGTCACACAAAAAGATAGTCTCACGCCATTGGTTGAGTTGATTTTGCTGTGTTGGTGCACCCAGTTAAACCATGCAATGTTTCGAAAGCGCCACAGTGCCAGAGTTTATGCTCTTCAGGGAAATCAAGCTACAAATGGCTTACAAATTGACTTCACTCATTATGTGGGGTAAAGTGAGTGTGTGTCTCTGAGGGTGGGTGTGCAACAAAAATGCTTTGTGTGGTTTTTTTCCATTAATGTCAACAATAAAGACAGATTTATGAAAACAATAACTCTGAGAGTGTGAAAGTCACAAAAATCTATCCTGATGTTATGAGGGATTGAGAAATAAACATAAACCCATCTGCTAGGCCCTCTATCCAAATATATATACAGTGATTGCACATCCTGGCACATTAATTTCTCATGTGTCACAGAACAGTCTGGCACACAACCACTGTCATGTTCAGACCTCACAGAGACTTTTGGGTTTGTGTATACAGATCTGCAAACATATGCAAGCTTAATTTCAAAAGTTATATGGTCCTCTTCAGCAAAAACTAACAGAATATAACACAATTATAATAAATTTGTGTGATTAGATATATCAGCCACACATTAAGATTATGTAATGTTAAATAACATTCCTGTAGCTCAAACCAGGAGCAATGTCAAGGCCACAGGTTCAATTGCCAGGGAAATGATGTATACTTTGAATGCAGTTTAAGTCATTGTGGATAAAAAGTGTCTTCCAAATGTGTAAAATGTAGATACTCCCTGGACTTGTTGACTAATCAATGTCTTTGCAGCTTATGACATTTACAAATCCATCTACTGCATGTAAAATGTCAGATATCATTAAAAAATGTTTCTCCTCAAACCTGCTAGTTTGAATCTGTTCCAGCCTTCATATGATGAACTCATTAGTGAGTCATTTGTTTTTATTTATGCATTCAAGCTCTTATTATCACATTTTGACATTGTCCAAATCCGGAACCTGTAATCAACTACGTAACCAAGCATCCTTCCTGTGAATAAAAGCACTTCCTCTTTCCTTAATTAGTCATCACCTTTATTCTTCAGGACACTTGGACTAAAAATAGTCCAAATGTGGCTGTCGTTGCGTTGTATCGACCTAAAAGGTCATTATTAATAATAAAACACTACAGTATACTTTAAATCCATGGTGTGAAGGAAAGGGTCCTGGCTCACTCATTCAGCTTTTTAATTCACTTGTTTAAGATTAACCAACCTCTATAAACTATAGGAGAAATGCTGCATGGTTAATCCTGGACCTGATAGTCCTCTGAAAAGAATGAGTGAATGATTCCTCAAACTGAACTGAGATCAGCTGAGATGAAGACTGCAGGTCATGGAGATTAGCAGTAAATACATGCCCAAGAGGGAAAAGGAAGTCTGATCAGGGCTGAGTAATTTTTCCCACTTAAAGAACAACATCATGAATCACTGCTTGATTTCTGTGGCTCCTTCCCCTTTGGCTGAGAAGCTTTACTGATAGCATCTGTAAAACAATCTTGCATACGTAAATTCACACATCCAGACATCCTCTTTTTTTTCTGACTAAAAAAAGGTGAAAAACATTTTCTGCACCTTGTTACTGTTGCTTCATTTTTGTAATTAAATTCTCAGTATACGTGAAAACACTGTGGTCAGTGGTAGTACTATGGCTTTACAGAATGCATAAGTGTCTAACAAGGCAGAAAACGTCTGTCCTTGAGCCAAAGGTCAAGAGGTCATAACCTCAGATGTGGCAGCCACTCCCATGTGTCTGTCACTATGCCAACGCACTTCCTCTTCCTGTTCATACCCTTTAACAAGGCCACACATAAGTTCTTTGGAGATTACATACGAAAACAACCACACTTGTTGAGGCTCCAGTGACTTGAGTCAAAACATATTCACATGAACAGAGGCTTTAATTAAGCTCAGACACACACACATATACAAAGTTAACTGCACAGGGAAAAAACTGCCAAACCCTAGAAACAAGTAGTACAAAAGTACTTCTGCTTTTACAGTCCATTTAGTTCAGTGCCTATTTACACACTGTGGCTCTTCTCATAACTCACAACCTTATTTTATAAACTACACCACAAAACTGTGACAATAACATGAAAAAGGGCAGCAAACACTGAACTTGTAAAATCAAGCAAGACCATTTATGTGTTTATATGTCTAGATGTAGTCTAAATAAGACTTTGTCACAAGTGTGGTCTGTTTATATGAATTTAATGTATGTTTGTGGACAGCTGTTTTTGTGTAATTTTTAGTAAACTTTTTTATGGAGTTTGAAAAAATAACAAAAAGAAAGTCTGTTTTAATATGTGCATCACATTAAGATTAGAGTATCAAATTGGATTATAGTCAAAATTTCAGAAGCTTATATTTTGATATAATTTTTAAGTCAGACAGTAAACATTTTTAATAAAATGAGCTCCAAAATTTCCTTTAGAGTTTTTAATAAACTTTTTATAATATGTATAATACTAATATGAAGACGTTTTCACAATGATGTTTTTATAATAGCTGTAATACACTCTTAAAAATAAAGGTTCTTTATTGGCATCAATGGTTCCACAAAGAACCTTTAGCATCCATGGAACCTTTTCATTCCATAAAAGGTTCTTTACAGTGGAAAAAGGTTCTTTAGATTATTAAAATACTCTTCAAAATGGTTCTTTTAAGAACCGTTCACTGAAAGGTTCTTTGGGGAACCAAAACTAGTTCTTCTTTGGCATCGCTGTGAAAACCCCCTTTTGGAACCTTTATTTTTAAGAGTGTATTATAAAATATTATTTTAAATAGTTATGTTTTACAGTATTTATAACATATATATATATATATATATATATATATATAATTATAATGATATTTTTAGACATTTTTTTAATAATTTATACATGGTATAAATAAATAAATGGATTTGGGATGGTGGTGAGATGCCAACAGAATTTCCAACGGAGTGAAGAAAATGTCTTTTCATATACCCTTGTGTTATAAGTGTCTTGAGTCTGTCTGCACTGTTTTAAAGTAGTTTTTATGTAAACCAATACTAAATGGATGTCTGACTAGTGGGATGCATCTAGCTGTTGACACCTTGTCAAGTTAAAACAATTCAGCTTTTAAAAGTGTATCTCAAGACATACGTCTTTTTTACATTCTGTTGCGCTTCATCTAGTTTTTCAAACACAAGTTTGCATACATGAACCGGCCTTTACACGCCCCTTACAAATCATGTGTAAAATGTTTCAGCACATGTAAGTGTCTGTTGATTTTATCTGTGTCTGCAGATAACAGTCTCCAGTAGAGCAGACTGAATAACATGACACCTCTCACTAACAGACCCTTGCACATTTTCTGGGCTCTCACACCTGTGTTCTCCATGGGCAGCTTATTATCTTAACCTTATCACGATGATAGCATGTGTTACCTCTTTAGCATCATGTGTATGATCCAGTCTCAGCGAGTAGAGAACATCCTTCCCTCCTAGGAAAAGCCTGTCGTGATATTCATCCAAAAACACAGCCGACAAGTGCAGATCTCCACTGAAACCACTGAAAATGGAGGTACGGTTTGTGGCCAACAGATCTGTGGGAAAGGGAGAGAGAGAAAGTTATATGAATTATGAATGACACGACAATGAACACCACATTTCAACTGAAAAATGACAATAAATCTGTCTCTTCTAGTCAAAGCAGATTTATGAGGAGAAAATGGTGATGAAGTGCAGAAAGAGGACACTCATCTTAAATCCAGAACAGCAGGAGAAGCTTGTGGAATGTGACTGATGGGAGTTCTCTGAGAACTAAACCACTCTTTATCTGTTTCTCTTGTTGTCAATTAACTTTAATCGTGCTTTATTGGCGTGACTATTTGTTCAGTGCTGCAAGTCAAAATATTACAGATTGCAAGTTTACATCAGTTCTTTTTCCAACAGAGGCATTTTAACCAAACTTGGCAAAACTTGAAACTGTTCACATCTCAGAGTCTTAAGCACTGAGTAATAACTAGCTGATACATTTCTAATGTAATTTGTCCACAGTGAAAGCATTGCATTGCATGAAAGCAACAATATTGTATCGCAAAATAAGGTAGTCAGAAAATATACTGAATATGTGGGGAAGGATTTTGAAACAATGAGGTTTAAGTCCTTTGTCGAGGCTATTCTGTGCAACACAACAAAAATATAAACCAAGTGACCGACAAAATGAGATATTACTCATCACACAGGCTGTTGGGCAAGGGCTAAAGGTTTCCACATGCAGCTTTTGCATCAAGTTTAATTTGGTCACATGAATTCACCAAATGGAAGTGACTTCTGTGTGAGCTGAGCTTCATTATTGGCAGTTAATGATAATGGACATTTTTGCCTGTGCAATTTTGCTAATATGACTGCATCTTAGGGTATGATGGAGTGGAAATTAGACTTTGATCTTTGGCCCTAAAATGAGCTCAAGGTCCTGTATTTTCTGTGTGTGTCTGTGGGTGTGTGAGTGAGAAGTATGTGTATGACCCTCTTAGAAATATCAAATATGTAAAAAGAAACTAAAGAAGTATAAACGAAATCTAAATGAAGCTATACCATATAGAAAGTTAATTATAATTATTACAGATTAACCAAAAACCTAAAAGAAAACTTTTAGAATTCAATAAAACATAACTTATTATTTTAAGTAAGTTTAAACTCTACATAAGTACTGAACACACACATACACACAGCCACAAACACATTTTCTTGTTATCTTTCTCTAGTATCCTGAAGTACAGCTCCACAATCTCTCCACATTCCCCTCATATAATGTGCGGTTAGACAGAAAAGAGGAGTGGAGAAAGAGCAGCTGAAGGAGGAATGAGGCCTCATTGAGAGGGTGGCACGCGTCTAAAGCCGATAATGGGGCGCCGATGAAAAGAGCACAAACAGAAGGCAAACAGCGAAGTCAAATGTTAAACCACAATTATAAAAATGCACACACAGGCAACAATAACATTCACAATCCACTCCTTTATATAAATCAATTAAAACCCTTTCTCGCCCATTTAAAGAGTTTACCAAAAGACCTTTGGATTTTAACAATCATTGGCAAAGAAGTCAAAATATATTCAAACACAGTTCTGGGGTTTGACATTGTGTGAAGTTTTTGATATAAACCTCAAATAAACTCACAAGCTGAACAAAAGAGAAAGAGTCTTGTTCTTTCTTTATAAGAGTGTTCTTGCGTGCAAGTTTCACAATGATATAAAAAACTTGGTTTGGTTTCCAGAACACAGACTCCAAACAGATACTGATGCAGACACTCTCTTTCTTACATACAAAAGAGCAAGCACGTACAGTCACAGATCACTGCTATTTGTCATTTAACGGATGCGTTTCATGCAACGGGTACATGTAGGAACTGTACTTGCAATGAATCCCTGAGGTAACCTGTGGTTTAGTGCTCTGCTCAAGAGCACAATGGTGACAGATGATCTCAATAAGTCATGAATCCAGCCTGTGTCCTCCATAAACACACGCTATGAAGACAATTACTGGTAAATAAGACAGAGATGTACACATCTGAAGAAATTTAGAGTTACAACTTCACATTCTTTTGCCTTTTGCTCTTATAATATATCTTAGAAGAGATGGGAATCATAAGGAATGATTTCAGTTTTGATTCCCACTAATCATTCTAGCTCCTGCATGGTTACATCAAAAATTAATATATATTTTTGTAGTAATGCTTACCACTGGGAAAGAAATTTTCAAATAAATAAATAAATAAATAAATACATAAACTGAAAATAATTATTGCGCAACACACACACACAATATCTATAAGAATTTTTGGGTATAATATGTCACAGTTTACTTTATTTTGCTATCCTCACTTACATAAATGAACTATAGTGTCCTGCACCCACTAGTAAAAAAAAAAAAAATCATCAAAAATTTTATCTGGTATCTGAATAATTCTTGGGTTGACTGTATATATTTATATACAGTGGGTACGGAAAGTATTCAGACCCCCTTAAATTTTTTCAATTTTTTTATGTTGCAGCCTGATACTGCAATTGTTTAAATTCATTTTTTTTCTCATTAAACAATTGTAGTATCAGGCTGCAACATAAAAAAATTGAAAAAATTTAAGGGGGTCTGATTACTTTCCGTACCCACTGTATATATATTAGAAAATGCTACTGCCAAACTCACAATGTGTATCTTAATTTACATGTTGTCACATGAACAACCAGTCCAAACTACTGATTCACTAAGCCAGCTCATACTGTACTGTATGTTCAGGACTCATTTGCATTATGCTGTATGGTTTTCATTTACAAAGCCTTTCATTAGGGAAACTCTAACTGTTCACACTATGTTTTTGATTCATTAAAATGAATGGACTCATCAAGCCATTCACCCGGTATTTGTTTGGTCACAGGTTGACAGTAGCGCTGAAAATGCTTTCAGAGTATTTTAGCACAGCGTTCCGTCTGAATTACAGAAGAGGACATGCAAGGAATGTTGATTTTATGCGTTGTAAATGCCACCTGCTCCTAGGTGAGATGAACATGTCTCACATACACACACACACACACACACACTTACAGAGTATGGTGTAAATTACAGGTAGTCTGGACTCCTTCCTGTAGCAGTGTAAATAATCTGCTCTCTTAAAATAACACTTCACAAACACCAATTTAATTACATTAAATGTGACAAAATGACACTTGAGACTACACAGAGGTTTGAGTTGGCAAGCAGTCCCTCTATAACACACATGCACACACACAAACAAGAGTTGTGGTCATCCTCCAGTGTGACAGTCAGAGGTTGTATGTGTGCCAGTAGATGTGTAACACTTTGGAAAAGAACTAAAAATGCAGTATTGGTGTCAGAATAAATGACGTAGCTACAAACAAGTGCTCAGGGTTTGCCTGTTTAGCACGGGCCAGTTATAAGATGTTGCAACTTCACCATCTGCTGACAAAACATCTTTCAGTAAGATGAATGGGAATGCTAATGGATGCTTTCTTCAAGTATTATAGGCTATACAACACACAGACACACCTGATAAAGATACAGTTCTGTTCATCTGATGAATGGTTTCTACAAACCCTATGATCTTTAAATCATTTAGCTGATAATCACATCTGTTGTGTGTGAGAAAAAGAAGAGTATGAAAATATGAGAATGGCTAAATAAATGCAAACCAGAGTTTAAAGGGTGTGTTGAACTGCAGTGGCATTTTGCTGTAGATAAAGCACAGAAAATTTATACCCTTCCTCTCTTTCTTCTAAACTCTTTTTCTTACATCAGTAGGCTTTCTACACAGTGGCAACGCACCAACTTTCTAAACAACCATTAATAACACACATGCTTGTTGGCATCTGGCATACCTTTTAGATTTTCGCTTACTGGTAATGAAGCGAATGTCAGTGGAAGAAGGGAGAGGTCTTGCATTAGAGCCGGCTGGGCTGTTTGCCTTTAGGATTGTGTTTATTCTAATTTTTTTGTCTAAAGGGTCATGTGTCTGTATGTGATTAAAAGACAGAGAAAGAGAGAGATAAAAAGATAGAAAGTGAGAAAGGAAGTCTGAATATGTAATATATGAAATACACAACCCTCAGGAGAAAACATGTCCACATAGGAAGTTAATCATGTTCTCTGCTCTGGTGTAGACAGATACATTCATATATAACTTGTACGTACTTTATCGTGTGTGTGTGTGTGCGTGTGTGTGTGTGTGTGTGTGTGTGATTTCAGTATCAGGTTGATCTTTTGGGGGCTTCAGGCTGATTCTGTCATCAGTTGCATGGTGGAAATAATTGATTACTGGCTGGTGCAGCGAGCAGCAGAGGAAAACGTTCACAGAGTTGAACATCGACAGGAAGATCTCATGGTGTCTTCCCCAGGCACTGACAATACACAACATTAAGACACACACACACACACACGAATGCACTGCCAGAAACTGCCCTTCTCAGATAACAATTTTAATTAGACTACGTCAACATTTCGCAGCAGGGTAAGACTTAAACAATCCAACACATCTAAAATTCACTGAATACTTTCATTAATATACACGAAAAACTCTTACGCCACTCTGCTTTACAATCAGTGTTGGGCCAGTTACTCAAAAAATGTAATATATTACTCATTACTATTTCAGAAGTAATATTATTACTTTACTTATTACTTTCTGTTAACAGTAATTAGTTACACTACTTGTTACATTACTTCTCTTTCACCCCCCACATACCTTCATCATAAAACTCATGTTACTAACAATATATTTCTGCCTCATCATTTGACCAAAATCCACATTGGATCGCAGTCAGAAGTTCTTACAAACAGTCAGTGGTGATTAATAGTAATTTTGAAGTAAAAGTGTTGTATTAATCTCTTTAATTGTCATATGTAGCTTGAAGGTAATTGTAGCTATAATTTCTCTTTTACCCATATACGATTATATTCCATGATGTATTTTATCAAAAGAAATTATACAAGTTCATAAGAAAATGTTTCATTCTCTAAAACGATTTTATACCATTTATATCAGGACCAGAGGGATGTGAATGAGCCATACAATACCAGAGTAAAGTACTGCCACAACTTACACATCAGTGTTCAGATCATCTTTTCTCCTGACAAAATCAATGCAATGGCAATATTTCTATCCGCTGAATGTAAGCTTTTTCATATTCCAAGCTTGCCTGTAAATAAATCTAGGAATTATTGGATTGTTGGACTTCAAATCAGTAGGGTTGAGACATTGAAAGTAACTACGAGCTGTTTTATGGATAGTAACTGTAATATTATTACTGAAATCTTATTAATAATTAGTTACAGCAAAAAAGTAATATTATTACTGTAACTAGTTACAGCCCAACACTGTTTACCGTATTTACACTACTGTTCAAATGTTTGGGGTCAGTAAGTTTTTTAAATATTTCTGAAAGACATGTCTTATACTTACCAAGGCTGCATTGAAAATACAATAAATACAGTAATATTGTGAAATAATATTACAATTTAAAATAACTTTTTCTATTTACAGTTTAAAATATGACCCTGGACCACAAAACCAGTCTTAAGTGTCAATTTTTCAAAATTGAGATTTATACATCATCTGAAAGCTGAATAAATAAGCTTTCCATTGATGTATGGTTTGTTAGGATCGGACAATATTTGGCCGAGATACTACTATTTGAAAATTTGTAATCTGAGGGTGCAAAAAAATCAAAATATTGAGAAAATCACCTTTAAAGTTGCCCAAATGAAGTTCTTAGCAATGCATATTACTAATCAAAAATG